>JASDQU011102949.1:0-30394 GCA_032191745.1 Picea mariana
TACAAACCAGGGGCCCTGGTTACTAACCTAGGGTCTTTATCAATATAGGTCCCAGACCACATATCCCAGGAGTGCACTGGGTGCCCTAGATCTCGTCTGGGGTCTTGGCCATCTTCCAGGAGAATGGCTCTCGCTGCTGCATGTAAATTTAACAAATTTGTAATAGGGTTATATAATATAGATATCTACATGGATACACAGCAATAGATAGAGAGGTATATATGTACAAATATGTACATACAAGATGCTTAGATACATATACATAACACAAGGGCAGTAGCAGACACACGACACACATACCTACATGTATATGCTGCCAAAGCCACACGGTACACATGCTTATGCAAACACACATACCTACATGTATATGCTGCCAAAGCCACAGGTGTACACACATTTGTAATAGGGTATATATAATACACATATCTAGATTCTACATGTATATACAACCACAAATAGAGAGATATATATACACAAATATGTACATACAAGATACACAAATACATATCCACAACACAAACTTAGTAGTAGATACACAGAGATGTATATATACAAAACACAAGGGCAGTTGCAGACACGCAGTACACATATGCTTATGATTTCAATTCTTGATGACTGAGGCATCTTACCTTCCTACTTAGAAGTGGACAGAGTGACCGGTAAAAGCCCAATAGCTTGCCTTTGATTGCCCTAAAAATAAGGCAAACCCTATCCAAGACAGTGACACAAACAGATACAATACACATATGTATTGTATACAAAGAAGTATACACAGAGATACATATACACAGTGACAATGACAAGACATGCAATGTAGCGATGACATACACATATAATACAGTATATATGTATGTATACAAACATGCTTTTGTACATACACTTTATATATATGAAAATCTACATTACCAATAAGTGTAGCAGAGTAGGTTGAGGGGTGTGCAAACCTTTTTCTTTGGCACTTTCTCCCGAGTCTATTAGTCGCTCTCACATCCTGCATTTCATTAAAAAAATCTGTACCCAGTTTAGAATTTTCAAAATCAAAATAACCCATTAATGAGCAAGACCCACAACCTTAAATGCCACCAACTACCTTTGAGTTGGGACGAGAAATGGTTGGCAGGCGACGCTCTGGTGGTGGAGCCATATTCATGCCGCCATGTTGAAGCTCATAATTGTTTTCGCTCTTGTCTCTCCTAGGGAGCACTTTGGTGTTCCGGGTGGCATAGAAGTCCTCTCTCTCAATGGCGGATCGCCTGCTCTTTGCCCCCCATTGAAGAAAACCAGAAATACTGAAAGTGGGTAAGAATGTCTGCAACTTCAATTTCATCTGTTGTAAACTGAGAATCCTCAGAAATCCCGATCCTACTATGCTTCATGTGAGAATCCTCAGAAATCCCGATCCTACTGCGCTTCATGTCTTCAATGGCTCTTTTGCTTCTGTTGTTCCTCCGCTTCAAAATATCCTCACAAACATTTAAAATGGTTGTGAGCAATGAAAATTCAATTACCCTTAATAAAATGCAATAGTGTATTTTTATTTAAAAGTATTGTGAAATGTATCATGGGATTATGGGGTCTCTTATATTTGGCATCTAGTTTATCCATAAAAAGATGATGATGGTTGGAGATTCGAAAGTGGTGATTGGATAAATAACAAAGCAAATCTAAATATGATATATCTAAATGTATGGAAGGATAAAATCAGGGGATTAAAAAATAGTTTTGATGGATCAAATATATGCATTGTACGGGAAATTTAATTCTTAAGCAAATTCACTTTCCAAAAAAGCTCTCCATTATTCTATTGGATGGTTTTTTTTTAAAAGAATATATATAGAAGGATTTGTAGTCAGTGCAGATAAATACTTTGTGTTCTAAAAAAATACACATTAAAATAATATTTACAAATAAAAAGTTTTGAGAATAATTTCCTTTTTGGTTTTTTATTTTTTTGAGTTTTTATTAAATTATTTTTATTACAATAAAAAGTATAATGATATAAATATATTGTAGAAGTATTTAATTATATATATATATATATATGTTTTGAGTTTTATTTTACTTTTTAATAGGTATAATAGTTTCAATTTATTATTTGAGTTGTTTTTTCTCGTTTTTATTAAGTTATTGTTATTACAATAAAAGTATAATAATATAAGTATATTGTAGAAGTATTATATATATATATATATATATATATATATATATATATATATATATATATATAAGAGAGAGTGTTTTATTTTAATTTTTAATAGGTATAATAGTTTCAATTTATTATTGTAATATTGGTTTTCAAATTTGTATAATCAAAACCTTGTTTTAATATGTAGCTGCAAAGTTCAATTTTCTCTTCCTTGTATTAAAATGTGTTTGCATTGCATTAATTTTAAAATGAGTTTGCATTGCATTAATTCATAGTTAATTCACAAATCCATAATTAATTCAACTATGATTGCATAAGTGAAACTAACACAAAAATTAATATAGTAATTAACAAATTATGTTGTGATATATAAGTAAGCTAATTTGGAGAGAAATTAATTCAAATTGTGGTGGAGATTATGGCATGATAGATAAGTAAGCTCACTCTGAAAGAAATTAATTAACAATGATCATTCACTAGTGCAAAACTCTAAAACTTCATTAAGTGAAATATAATGCACATAAGTGATGAAGAACTTGCAACTTTACAATAAACAACTATCAATTTATTTGCTCAATCCTAACCAACTATTCCATTGAAAATCTTAAAATTGTATATAAATAATCTACTAAGTAATAAGAAATGATTCATTTTCTTGTTTATTCATATTCTGAATTACACGTGTACAAAAATTGAGAAGAGGAAGAGACAAAGTAGAAGATAATTGACTTGATTTTTGGTCTTCTATGTGCAATAGTCTATTGAGATCATGTGTGCTACTGTGCTTGCAAGGTTTTGGCATGTAATCCACAATCATGAAGGTGTGCACACTAAGGTAGCACAATAATATTGTAGAGTAACTAGAATTGTTGAGTACATGAAGAGATCATGACGTTTCAATTTCGTGACTAGGATTTAAGTGTGTCTATAACACAATACAAATTTTATATGCTCAATGCCGAAGTTGTCCACTACAATGTGCATCATGTGTTGATGATTTTGACCTACTATATACCCCTAATACAATGACCAACACTATGCACCTATGCATAGATAAATCTTGGTTGAACTTCTCTTTAGTTCAACTCCCCCAGTTATGGACTTACATGATCTTTCACTCCTTCCAAGATCAAATGTCCTTTCTCTAGATTTTTGATCCCCAACAATTATCTTACCAGCTAGGAAAAATTTACGTAAATATAACCTTAGGTATACCACTTGCCGACCTCAAGTGAATGTCCTTTAAACCCGGTTTAGTAAATTTCTAGGATCGCTTATCTAGTAGCCTACTCTTTGCATTAGAAAACTACATATGCTTCCAACTATGCACCAACTTAAAAAATATATTTTCAAGAATTGATGCAATAGATTCTTTCACACCATTGTTCAACATAAATGGCTCATAGAGCTTTAGGTGATCCACATTAAAGAATGGATTCAACTTGAATGCATTATTTATAACTTGTTTGTTTATTGTTTGTTGATTCATATACTTTCCCTCAAAGTGCTACTTATGAAGAGAAACCCAAACTCTATCTATAATGCAAAACTAATGATTTGTGTGGTGTTGATCATGTCTAGTGTTGTGCTTTCATTGAGTTTTAGCAATTTTTTTGGAACATGATCATGAATTTTCCACATGTAGTTAATTAATTGTTAAGATATTCCATGTACTTTTTTCCAAGTTACAAATCCCCACAAAAACCCCCAAGTACGTCCCCTCATTTTTAGGATCCCGTCAAATAGATCCAATGGAAAGTCCGCCAATTCCCAATCTCCAATGAAAATCAATAAAATCTATCCAGTTAGACTCTTTCTTCTTTCAATTGGATCAATGAATTATCGAATTGGAAATGGTAACGGACGAAATGTATAGGTAATGAAAAGGAGTTCTTACCTAGAGTATATCATCGAATCAGCTCATTCCTTCCCTCTATGGGTGGGAAAATAATGGGATTAAGGAACCTGCAGATGGTACCTAAGTAGATTCTTTAGGGCACAATGTCGATCAACAACAAGGCTCAAAGCCATTACACTAATATACTCTCTCTTTTTTAAGAGCTCAACATGTCACTTGCAGAATTGAACCTAGGTGGGGAGGATAACATCATTCCTCCCAACCACCCAAGATAAACCCAATTGATAGATAGATTGTCTATGTATATATGCATCTATCTTTGTTATTGCCTCGAGGATAGGACCTAGAATGAATAATGGATCCTTCAACCAAAATAGAAAGCACACTTCAAAAGGTGAAGTGTTTGTCATGCTATGGATTGTGGAATTATAACTACATTTCATATATGGGATGTGGGAATCTCAACACTTCAAATGTATGCGATTCAAAATTTGCAACAACTAGATTCACTTTAATACCTTAATATGTTCATTTGTCTAAGGATGGATCACACTAGTCGTATTTAGCTTGATATCCTGCAATCCCCATAACATTTGTCAAAGGTAGTTGAGAAATCCTTAATTTTTTCCTTCTCTCCAAGGATGGAATATAATAGTCCTCTCGAACTTGATATCCCATAATCCCCATAACATTTTTCAAAGCTAGTTGATAAATCCTTGATCAACCATATTTCTAAGGACAAAACACAATATTCCTCTTTGGCTTGATATCCCACAATCCCCATAACCTTTGCCAAACATAGTTGAAAAATTTATTATCATGCTGAGAGATGATTGATGACGGTACACTAAAATGTACCCATGATGATACCTTGTCTTCCTACAAGGTATCATGATAACCATTTTTCTAAATTAATCCACAACTACCATTGTAAGAATGTATATAATGCTTTTCTAGTGGCCACATTTACTATTGTACAACATGTCATTATGATAAGTGTCAAAGCATTATGATGAGACATTTTGTCTACACAATGAGACATTATTAGACTTTTGGGAATATTATTCTTCATTAATTAACTATTATATAAAATGAGTTTAATTGACATTCATCATGAGATATGTTCTCTTATCCATCTAACCTATATAAAAGAAGTGAAGGGGGATCAATGGTGTATGTTGGAGAGTTGTATGGATCCCATTTGAACTCCTTACTTGAGTGTCCTCTAGCTATTCTAATTGGGATATTTATCTGAAGAATAGAAGGCCTTACTTCCATGGATGTTTCCCCACATTAGGGTTTTACCGCATGAATTCTCTTGTCCTCTCTCTTATTTTTATAGATCTACTTTAATCGGTTTGATGTTTTCCATAGGAATTTAGATATGCTAGATCTTGGTTATATGTTTCTACATATTTTTCTTGGTCTTTCAATTGGATAATCATTGCCCTTATTGGTCATTAGTAAACCTTATATGAAATCCATTGATACCAACTTCCATGGTTTGCTTAGAAGTAATGTAAGGGGAATGCACTTTCTCATTTTTTCTTTGTTTTCTTTGAGATGATATAAAGGGAACAACTTCTTCCAAACTTTTCCACCATCTATGCCATTTGCAATGGGAATAAATACCTCTATAAATTTTTCAGTGGCCTTCTCTACTTCAATGTACCCTAAAATTTTGGAAGGTTGTTGCTCGTGTAATAAGTGTAGTTTTTTATTTTATCTTCAAAAGGAACACAAATAACATACAATCTATATAGAATTATGTCCTTCAATATATAGTTGTGGAACTCTTCATTTGGCAAGTTCATCATAGAGTTCTACATAACTACATTATAAATGCATGGTGTTTGGACACCGCACATAAGCTTCTTTTAAAGTGATAAAGAGAAACTATTAAAACTATACAAACATTATCAATCCAACTACTATTTTTTGCGACAAGAAACTTGCGATCTTAATTGTAATTTATTTGTTATAGTTAATCACAAAGTTAAACTATTGCACTCCATTACTTGTCATGTGCATTATTTGTCTTATTTTGTGGTTGGAGGATATAGAAAGGATTATGGTTGTTATGAATGACCATCTCATTTTTTTAGCGAATAATACCATTATTGATTTACAACTTCCTCATCATCACACATTGAGTGATTGAGAGTGGTGCCTAAAAATTTATCATGAGTGATTCAAAGTGGTGTCTAAAAATTTATTATTATGGTATGCAATAGGTCTTTAAGTTCTATATCAAAATGACACATATTGCATGCCCAAAATCATCCACCTTGATCTTCAAAGTTTGTTGTATATTAGGTGAAGCAAGGAAAATAGAAAGTACTACAAAATGATTAATCACTTTGAAATCTTCTTCTTGTGTATTTTCCCAATTGAGATGACTTTGGTCATAGTTTGGTGCATTAAGTGATTGTGCAATATAGGAAAAGTGCATGATGAAATTTCTTAGGTAGTTTTCCATCCACGGCATAGTATTATTTTTCCCTCATAGACCATCTAATGCCTCCATGACAGTGACATTATCCTTTGCTAGTCTTTTCTCCACAAAAAGCATATATTATATTAATTTTTTTATCACATTTAAGCACTTATATTTTAATAAAGAATCATATATACACACTTTTCCTTCAAGCAAGGCGAATTTGCATTCCAAAAATTGTAAAAATTTGTTAATAACATGCTACTAAGTGGGATTTATGAGATATGTACACATGTACAACCTTAAATTGTGTTTCCAATGAATTCAAACAACTTTTTAGAGTATAAATTAGGCTTAAATTTTGTAGAAGGGGCACTCACCATTACAAACACCCTTATGTTAGAGCATTTACTAGAGATATTCCTTATAATTTTATGACCATTTCTCTTAATTTAGATTCCCTTTGATTTTGAACTTTGCTTTCTTGTTTAGAGTTCGTACCTAAATTATTGAGATTTTTCCATTCACATATAGTAAGAAGCCCGAGGTGGAGTTGTAGTCCTTAAGTGGTCCGGGTTAGAGGAACCCAAATTCTGGTGATGAAGGTGCTAGTGGAATATTTAGGTATTATTATTGATATATTTTGGGTTAATATAAGGATATAACTTCTCCGCCCCATGGCAAAATCATTGTGTACTTCATTTGATTAGTTCTTTTTAATTACATGATTTAGCGAGAAATTAGTTACTTGACACTAGTTAAGATTAGTTAGTTAGAAGTAGTTACTTGATTTGTCATATGCTTATCATTCTTGATTTCTATACTTGATCATTTGTAGAAGGTTGTGTTTATCAATATTTGCATATTTAAAAAGGAGTTTGGAACATGGAGACATTTGAGACTCTTTCAAGACCAATCATGATATATAACAAAGGGTCAAACCAACTAACCACAAGTATTCTTCTTCATCCATCCTTGTTTTCATTGACATATATAACTGATCTGGTGTTAAATAATAAATATCTGAATACAAAAACACCACAATAGATCCAATAACAATATAGAAGAAATATCCAATATTATTTCTAAAACCCTTAAGCTAGGAAAACATCATACAATAGATCCTATTGAGGAAGGGATCCACTCCTGTTCACTTGCCTCTTCGAGGGGTAAAACACCCAATGAGATACCACTCCAAAGACAATACTTCTTGACTTTCCCATTACATTGCTCATACCCCCTTTATATAGTGCTACCTACCACCTAAGAACATTCTAAAGGAGGAACTTTCTAGTAATCCCTCTTACATTTATTGTGTTCACACTAGACCTTATTTACTAAAATTGGTCTTCATACATAACAATAACTATCTACTATTATTCTCCTTGGGTACCTCCCTAGGTACCCCATATTATTCCCCTAGCTACACTACATTACATCCCCCTTATGAAAGTGTTGTCCTCAACACTTGTTATGAGGAAGTACAACCATATACCAAGGCCCCATGGACAAGTGTGGACCAAAATGATGAAGTAGGTTGGAGAAATAGGGTCCCATGTAGAAGTGCTAGCCACCATGTTGAAGTGGTCCAACCACCATTGTAAACCTGGGTCCCATGTCCAAGTTCTCACGTGAAATCCATGTTGAAGATATCAAAACTCAATAGCTAATTGAAAATGATGCAACAAAGATCAACATTGGTCATGTGGATCAATATATGTAGAACCAGCCAAAAAATCATCTATTAGTACTGGAGAACATTGAAGAAGAATATGCATGCACTCTACATGAGGTGGAGTAGAGTCATCAAATAGAATATGGAAGTGGTTTTCATCCCAAAAATGGCAACTATCCATATGTCAATCATCACATTCGGCCTCCCAATAAGACCAAGCCTATGTTTCTTGATTATATTATTATGTGACTGTTGATGCTTGAATCCGTCAGGACCGAAACAGAAACCTCATGGGGATACAAATCCCCATGCGTTTTTATAGAGGTGGTACTCCTCTATGTTTCATGATACTCTTGGAATTCTAGATTTTCAAAATAATATAGGACTTTGAGAAAGTCCACCATGATATTCAAAGAAATACAAAGGCTACAAAAACAAAACAAAAAAGTTTTATTTTTAAAGAGAATTCCTTAGAGATGATCAAGAACCTCACACATCACATATTTGAAAAAGATAAGAAAAAATTCCTCACATCCATCATAGTTAAAAAAGATTTATGATCACATAAAAATAAAAGAAAATGGTCCGCACACATAAGAGAACTTTAATAGAGTAAGCACATGTGTAGCTCAAATAAAGAAAATGATAGATCAATCTCAAATATTTTATACTCAAAACTCAGAGTTATAAAACAATGTCAAAACTGATCCCGAATTAGTTCTCTTGAGATTTCTGAGAAATATAAAGTTTGTTACAAAGCTTTGAAATTTAAGTACGTTTTTCCAGAGGACTGGGATTGGGGCTTCCGTGGACCATAAAACAAATATAAAAAAAAGTAATTTGTGGAGAGACGATGGTGGGCAATGGAAGAGTAGCAAGACCTGGAAAGAAGACAGGAAGAAGTTATCAGATTTTGGTTAAACATTTCTAGTCAAAGAAATGGAGTAACTAGATGAAAAATTGATAAAGAAAGCAAGATGTGATCAACATAAACTTACTATGATTTTCTCCTATTTTACTTGCTTGTTGTTGTCCTTTTATTTTCCTCGTTGGCGGTTATAGGAACCGTCTCAACTGGTGTTTCTTTACCTTCTTTAGTTAATTTATCATTTGCCTTCTTAAACCAATATTCAATGTAATTTTTCATTGGAGCAACATTTATTTCATACCTAATTTTGATATTAAATAATTCACCTTCTAAATCTCTTAGGTCATGAGAAATGCTATGTATTTCTTCCTCAATATCTTGATTTTTCATAGAATAATCAACCAACCAATTATCTATCTCTTCTTCGTTATATTCAATTATGCCATTAAATTTCTCAGTCGATAACCCCTTTAATGTCTTCACTTGTTCATCAAATTGTTGCTTTATCATAAACATTGAATTGAGAATTAACTTAGGATCTTGCACCTCATCAGTGCTTCCTGGCAGATCTATCTCTGTGAGTCTTCTGAATAATTGTTCTCTTTTCATTATGGATTCGTTGCATGCTTGGATAATGTTATTCAAATTCATGATATTTTCTTTCCAACGGGCATTCAGTTGTTTAATTCGACTTGGAGAAGGCAGATCCTCTTCTCTCCTTGTCAATTTTGTCATGTTTGAGACTTTTATCCCAAATGGTAAAACAACATCTTGTAGAATCCTTCTTCATTCTTTAAATCAACTTGGAGATATTCATGAAAAGCATGTGCCCTTGAACCGAAAGAAATAATATTTTTTTATACATCCCATGCTTCTATTATCAATGACATTCTCTTTTTAATGTTTTTCTCTACATAACTTCATACTGTTGTCAGCAAACTAGAAGATTCTTTTAATTTAATACCGGGTGTAGTTGGTTTAACCATTGTCAAAGGGTTGGCCAGGATTGGAAGAGGTGTCAAGGAAGTTAACAATTCTTTGATCTTCTCCTTTAATTTGGCATTTCCAGCTTCTAAACCATCAATAGAGTCGTCGAGCACATCCTTGAATGCCCTATTGATTTTGGAAATCTAGGACGGTCGCATATCCTTCAGGTCGACCTCTAAGCAGACATTTCCCTTTTTATTCTTCTATTCACTTCTTTCTACAATCAACTTTTTAGACTCTTTATAAAAAAACACTTTGAAAAGTGAAGGATTCTTCTTCACTAAGGGTCTCACTTCCAATGACTTCCAATAAAGAATTTTTTGAGCCATTTTTTTCGACTGTTCTATTTTTTTGAGCCATATTTTTTGGTTAGTTCCATATCCTCCAAAGAAAAACTTTGGATGTCATTTTCTATAAGATTATCTTCTTCTTCTTGCACAAAATTTTTCCCTTTCTTTCTCATGGGAAACTTGTGTGAATTCTCAATTTTTCCAGGGGGAGGATTTTTCTCTCCACCTCCACTGGAACTATTGTTGACAATTTTTTTAACTTGGTGGGCCACTCGAGCATCGCTCCTGGATGTAGTATTCTTGGGAGTAACAACTAGAGATTGGGCACTTCTTTCACTATGACCTTTCCCCTTTGCTTGTAAATATCATTACTGCTAAGTAATGTTTCTAAATCGCCATCATTATGTACGGGAGTGCTTTGGTTGTTACCCTCTTCTTCTTCATTCAAGATAGTTTGAATGAAAGATTTATTGAACCCCAATGAAAGCATATGTCCAACAAAGATTTTGTTCGGATAAAAACCTTTTATCTTTTCATCATACTTTAACCTCACATTGTTAAAATAATTTGCAAATTTGTCAATTTTATTTATATTTCTGAACGTGAACTCTCCAATCTTCCATGGTAGGGGAATAAACTTCTTTTTCCTTTTTTCATGGGAAAAATGTAGCCAGAAGTTATATTTCCTTGCCACCTTTGTAATAAATAGTTTATCAAATACACGATACAGGAGAAAAGAAGGATTCTCTTTCGAGCAAAATATCTTTATGATACTGTGATTCTCCATTTTTTCTATTGTCCCTTTTTTCACTAAAAATATGGTAGCTTGATTAGATATCCTTGAAGTGTTTTCTCCCAACAACAACTTTTTGAAGACTGAAACAAAATTATTATAAACTTCATAGAAAAACATAAGGGTCTTATGTCTCCAGAATTCCTGATACCAAAAGGTAACTGGATCTATTTCGCAATTCACCCTCTTACTTATGGTTAAGTTTGAGAATTGACAACAATGCATAATAACAAATATCAAATAAGAGGCCATAAAGAATTTTATGTCCTTTTTATAGTGTGATAACTGGGACGAGATTTCGATAGAAATGAGTTTTCCCCAATAAAAAATGGTTTGTTCATGTACTTTAAAATACAAAATATATAAAATCATGCGAGAGATAGAAGTAGTGCTTTCCTAACCTATCAACCTGGTAAATAGCCATGCAATTTCTCGATAAGGGTTTTTAAAAGACTCAACCTAGATTCTAGTTATGTCTGCTAGGATAGATGTGGGATTCTCCAAATATTACAATAGTAGATCAAGCCTATTGTTATGTTTCTTCAAGAAATCTCTGCAATCGTCACCTTTAAAAGTAAGAGTCAGCTCTGGAAGCTTTAACATCTTGCGAAAAACTTGAGGTGAAAGAGAAATTGGAGAATGATCTTGGAGCTGTATAATTCTTTGAATAGGCACATACTTGTCCACACACCATGCAATGAGTTCCTTACATTCAAAAACCTCAGAAAAACACCCAACACGAGTGATTCCAGATTCCCAAATTACATCTTTCTGTGCAGGAGGACATGAATAATACAAATATGCTCTTGACCACTGGAAGTTCTAGTCTTCACAACCAAAGATATTCAAAGTATCACCATAAAATTGTTGTCTAGTTGATGCTTCCATAGGTTGACAAGACTATTTCTTCAGCTGGGTAATAATCTCAAATAAATCTTTTCGGAAAGATAATGATAATTTAATCCCTTGGAAAATGAAGATTTAATGAGATTTAATGAGTAAATCCTCTAGCCTTTCGTCATTAATGATGATATTTTTGGGGCCTGCACAACAGTTGTTATCATTAAAAAATACTTAATGTGTATCAAGAAAAGTAACCAAATGGCAGGGACGAACAAGAGAGAGTTTGAATATAAAACTTTTCATGAATCCGCCAACTTGGGAACCTGCCATCCTATGATTGTATAGATGATAAAAAATATACTAAGTGTAGAAAAATGGTCAAACGGACTCGCATGCAAGAGAAACAAAATGTTTTATAGCTCGGCACCCACGACAAGGTTGATGGTCAAAATGTAGATCATGGAACTTGGGGTGAAAAGTGAAGGTCACGGAAAATTGAGGATAAGGACTCGAACCCACGAATCCGCGAAACTGAAAAATGGATAAGTGTTAAAATGGACTTATGAGATGAGCAAGTGGGTGGAAAAGAAGGCCTGCCAACCCATCAACCCGCAAACCCATGAATCACTGAAATATGACTAAGTATAGTAACTAGAAAGGGAGAGAAGAAGGGATAAAAGAAAAAGCGAAATAAGGGGAGGTGTAGAAGAGGGAAAATACATGGAAAAAAGAAGTAGGGAAGATAGAACGTGGAAGGAAAACAAGGAAGAATGAAATGATCTCAACAATCGGCTCCAACTGTGGGGTGATAACCCCCTGTGGGTTGTCAAGAATCCAGAATCTTCATGACAAGATGCTTCTATCCATTAAGCTATGGTGTCGAAAGGTAAGGATATACAAACTAAATAAATGAAAATTATGTATAAGGAAATGAGAAAATTTCAGGCGAAGAAGCCTTTCAAATGTTTCCCATTAACAAGTAGCATTAACATTTTACCCTTCATATCTTTGAGCATATAAGCATTAAAACCTAGGATTGTTTCAATGATATATGGTCCAACCCAAAGTGCTTTGAATTTTGTGTGCATCGATGGTTTCTCCTTAGATTTGTTCCATAGTAACACTAGTTCACCCTTTTAAAAATTATTTATGGTTGCGCTCTGATCAAAATGTTTTTTGATACTTTGTTGTCTCTGAGAAGTTCTATTCAAGGATTTACTTCATTCTTCCTCCAATTTCAGTAATTGGTTCACTCTCTTTTGCATAGGTGAACTATCTTCTGCATTCTCTATATTAACTACAAAAGTCAATGAATATAGCTCAAGGCTAATTGAAATTTTTGCTTCTTTCCCATAAACCAATGTATACAGAGACATCCCAGTGCTGTGTTTTGGAGTCATTATGCTCGCCCACAAAGCATCTGTTAATTTCAAGTGCCAATTCCTTTGGTTCTTATCAATAGTTTTCTTCAATATATGAATGAGTGTCTTATTGGTGGATTCTGCAAGACCATTCCCTTGTGGAT
This sequence comes from Picea mariana, assembly GCA_032191745.1. NCBI lineage: Eukaryota > Viridiplantae > Streptophyta > Pinopsida > Pinales > Pinaceae > Picea > Picea mariana. The sequence goes on from JASDQU011102949.1 coordinate 13,423, forward strand.
AATAATTTCATGACTTCCCCATAACAATCCCATATTCTCCACGAAATTCTGTAAATTTTGAACCAATGAAAATTGATCCATTGTTAGTAATGAATTTTTCTGGGACACCTATCATTGACAAAATATTATCTTTGAGAAACTTAATCAACTCTTCAGAATCATCCCTTTTTAATTCGACTGATTCCAACCACTTTTTGAAATAATCTATAGCAGCGAGGATATATGTATGTCCTTTGCTTGACTTTGGATTTATTGGTCCAACAACATCGAGTCCCCATTGGGAAAATAGTTTTTCTACATATATAGGTTGTAATGGCATTGCAGATTTTTTCATTTTCCCTGAAAATTGTTGACAAGATACACACTTCCTTATGGTAGCATGTGATCCTTTAAAAACTAATGGACAATAAAACCCATCTCTTATTATTTTATGGGTCGTGGCGGTAGTTGCAAAATTTCCACCACATATACCTTCATGGAATTCTTTTATCAATTCTTAAGCTTTCCTTTCATCAACACATCTCAACAATATGCCATCATAGTTCCTCCTTAACAATATATCAGCAATCAACACATATTGGTTTGACTTCATTTTCAATGTTCTTCACTCTTTAGGGTTCATAGTGACTAGAAATTGTCTATACCTCAAGTAGAATAAAATATCTTTATACCATTTTGAAATTTCCATGGGTTCTCCTACTGAAATCGAAATTACTCCATCCAAAGAATCACTATTTGCAATGATCTTACATAAACCTTTTCCTTTAACTGCTTTTAAAGGCTTAATTTCAATATCATATTCTTGAATCTTTGCCATCCAATTTACCCATTTTCCTTCTCTGAATTGTTGATTTAAAAGCATCTTCACAGGAGAGGATGGAACATACGCAGTGACATGAGAATTTAATATATAAGTCTGAAAGTGCACCATTGCTTTACAAGAGATAGGGCTTGCTTCTCCAATTATGAATATCTTAATTCATAATCATGAAGGGTCTTTCTCATGAAACTAATTGTCAATTCTTCACCCTTGGCATTTCTCTGAGTAAGAACAGATGCAACAATTGTTTCTATAGCGAATGAATAAATGATGAAGTCTCTTTGAAAATATGGTTTAATGAGGACTGGAGCTGTAGTGATTGTCTTTTTTATATTATTAAAAGATTCATGTGTATCCATGGTCCATTCAAACCTTTGGTCCTTTTTCAACAATAAATTGATAGACTTCACAATACTTGCATAGTCAGGGACAAATCTTCGTACAAAGTTGATTTTGCCAAAAATAGTTAAACTCCCTTCTTATATGAAGGGGGGTTGAGTTCATGTATAGCTTTAAGTCTCTCTGGATCGATATAGATTCCTTCCTTGCACACAATATGACCCAATAGTTTTTCTTCAATTACAACAAATAAACATTTTTTTGGATTTAAAGAAACATCATATAACCTACATCTACCAAAAAAATTCCTCATGTGGTGAATGTGATTGCTCCTTGTTTCTGAGTGTACTGTTAAATAATCTTGGTAGTCCACCATGAATCTTCCTATCAATCCTTCAAAAGCATGATCCATATCCCTTTGAAATGTAGCTCCATCATTTTTTAAACCAAAGGGCATCCTGACATATGCATATGTCTCCTAAGGTGTTATGAACGTTGTCTTTGCTTTGTCTTCCTCAGAAACTGGGACTTGATTATACCCAGAAAAACTATCTAACATGGACATGCAAGCTGATTTGGTGACTTGTTGGAGAAGAAACTCCATTTTAGGCAAAATATAATTATCCTTTACACTTGTTTTGTTAAGATCCCTGAAATCTACACACATCTGAATCTCCCCAGTCTTTTTTCTCAAAGTCACAGGGTTTGAAATCCATTCAGAATGTCTAATGGGGTATATTATTCTAAATTTCTTTAATTTTTCCAATTCAACCTTTGCCAATGGTTTTAGTTTGGGGTTCATTATCCTTATCTTTTGCTTGACATGATTTTCCCCTTCTCTCAAGGGAATAATGTGTTGAAATATTTTTTTATCATATGCCTTCAAATCATCATAACTCCATGTGAACACATCAAGATATTCTTTAAATAGTGCGACATCTTGATCAACTTTGTCAATTGTGCAATCAACTCCCAAATTGACATATTTTGGGAACTATCAGTTCCAGTATTAATATTTCGTGTTTCTTGGACTTTTCAGAGTGATGATTCTTCGAGGAGGTTTTTAGCATGATCATCTCTTGTAAAAAGAGACTCGGATTGAATACAATTCCTCGAGACAACAGTTATGCCATTATCCTGATCTTTGTCATTATTCGTCAAAAAAAAATTCAGTTCTTCATCATTCTCAAGTACTTGTAAATACTCCTAATTGTCGAGTGTAGAAGGTCGGGGAATTCTTTTACTTGAAAAGATGTTTTTCTCTGAACATCATCTGGGTTCGACAGTGAGGCCTCCAAAGCTAATGAATCTGCCTTCTTATTTTTATCCCTTGGGATGAAACAGATGTTGAAAGAGATGAAGGCTTCCATCAATTCATTAACTCTTTTGAAATATAATTTGAGTCTTTCCTTTTTAATATTATATCTCTGGGTAATTTGATTTATTACCAACTCAGATTCACCTGTCACAATTAAATGTTCTATCTTCATTTCTCATGCGAGAATCATTCCTTGAATCAAAGCTTCATATTCTGCCTCATTATTGGTGCATGCAAATTCAAGTCTGATATCATGTGGATGCACAATATTTTATGGGTTTATAACAATGATTCCAACTCCACTCTCGAAACTTGAGCAAGCTCCATCAAATGACATCCTCCAATAACCTTTAAACTAATGTTTTTGATTCTCCATGTCTTCAATCTTCTCCATGTCTAAGATAACATAGTTTCTGATTCCAGCATCTATATAATCTTACATTAGTTCATTATCCTTCTTTTTGAAGGAAAATGGCTTCCTCGGTTCACGAGGGACCTTAATCATTGCTCCTTCTTTATCTGGCAGCATCATGTAGCTTCCATCATTCATTATGCACCCCCCAATCATAAATGACCAATATCTTCCTAAGACAATTCCAGATGTAGGAGGAAGATCTACCACAACAATATTGAAAACTGTAATGATATGGGGAGCCGTCGTGATCCAAGCATAAAAATATTTGATTTCCCCATAAGTTGGCACTTGTCTGGAATCAATTTCATATATGCTTTCACTTGTTTCATAATATTTGGTGCAACTCATACCCAATGCCTCCATGACCACTAGTGGCATAATATTATTGGTCATGCCAGTGTCAACTAAACAATTATGAAGTGTAACATCATGATTTTCAATTGAAATATAAAAGGGTGGGATTTCACCTCTCATCTTGACGGTTGATGTGTTCTTGCTTTGTTTTGGAATTATAAAAACAACCTCCATTCTTCCAGATGGATCATCCAACAATCTCAAAATATTTTCCCTTTGTTGAGGGATCTTTACCACTTTCGTAAAAGGAAGATTTATTCTCAGCTTACTCAAGTCCTCTACAACATTGTATTTCATCCAGGGAGGGTTTGACACCAGGTGTTGCTTCTTGATTCCAATTTTATTTGTCACATTTTTATTTGCATCTTTCTCATTCACCTTTTATTTATATTTTTCTTTAATTCTTTCCTTTTCCTTTCCAGAATCATCTTTATTTTTGAATTATTTACAAACGCTCGTGTTTAGGAAACATTATGTTGTGAGTCAGGGTCATTGTCGCCTTCTTCAAATATATACATGGGCATCTCACATCTGTCTGTCTATACAGTTTCAAAACTTTCATCAAGTAAATAATCATTTCCTTGCTCAACTATTTGCTCATCATATATATCATCCAGAACAACTGCATTTGGGATTGGTTTCTTGGCAACCCTTTGTCTTTGTTTATTATCAATGTTTTCAAATCTCCCTCTGTTTTCTTGGGGAGGATTCCTTCTTTTCTATTGGATCGACATTCTCAGATTTGCTACATAATTATCACCTCTTCTTAATCTGTTTATCTCATTCTTCAATTTCCTGATGGTTCTATTCATTTTTGCAATATCAATTCTTTGCTTAGTTTCTTGTTTTGCAACAGGGTCTACATTCACATCTGGTACGATTCTTTTAAAAAACCCTCCTCCAGTGGATTTATTTTGGATCGGTTGCAACTTTTGATCTTCATTCTTTCTCTAACTAGAGGCTCCTTGATCATCAATACTTAGGCTTCCCAACTTCCTCTATACTTTTCCCAGGATAATATCGGGGTCAACACCCGTCTCAATCATAATTTCATCTATCTTCGTGGCCTTAATCATTGCTTCCTCCAAGGCATCCATATGGGATGTTCGGATAGTATATTTTACATGTGGGGGAATTGCATTCTTATAAAAACCAAGTATCACTGGGACATTCAACCTTTTTTCTTCTGGAATCTTACTTAGAGTTTTATTGAACCTGAGATTAAAATCTCATATTCTCTCATTCTTCCTCAAACCAATCTGGGTGAAATTAGTGAGAAGGGTATGATATGTAATTGGGGGAGTGAACATAGTTAGGAACATGGATTCGAGGTCGTTAAATGAACCAATTGACTTAGTGGTTAATGTCGTATACCATTCATAGGCTCGTCTTGATAAGGTTTGAAGAAACAACCTTACCATCACATCATCATATTCAACAAGATGAAAATAAAAAATGTCAAGAAATAAATCAAGGTATATTTTGGCATCAATTGTTCCATCTCCAAAAAATTCTTTCAAAGTACCCTTAGGGAGAATAGGGAGGTCATGTTGCTCACCTCGAAGATTTAGGGGGCAATCTTTTAATCTTCTTTGGTTTCCAAATATTAGGCCTTCTTGATTTCTTCTAGCACCTCCTCCACTTCCTTGTCTTTCTTCATGAGGTTTTCTTCATGGTTCTTCTTGTGGTTGTTCATTTCTTCCTGCCATGTCTGGAGATATTTTAGGAATATGTTTTCCACTTCCTAGAATACATAGTTTCCTTCTTTTACTTCTTGTAATAGGTCCCTTGTATTCATCTAGCTTCAATTACAACCTTGTTCTTATGCTCTTCGAGCTTGTCTTTCGTTTCTTCGGTCTTGTCGCTCCTCTCTCCTCTGTCTGCGGAGGATTTCTCTTTCTTCTTCTTGGACCAATTTTTTCCACGATCTTTCCAATTCTTCCCTAGTCTCCACTGTCATTATTACAAATTATATAGTTGATGCAAGATGATTTGTCGATTATTCAATCCAATTTCTAGGCGGGGTTGATCAACCTGGGGCAAAGTCATGTATTTTTCAAAAGACACTAAACCAAATTTCAAATTTTCAGTTGTCCCTAGTATGTTCACCAAAAATGTTGACGCTTGAATCTGTCAGGATCGAAATGCCAACCTCACAGGGATACAAATCCCCCTGTATTTTTATAGAGGTGGTACTCCTCTCTGTTTCATGATACTCTTGTAATTATATATTTTCAAAATAATATAAGACTTCGAGAAAGTGCACCATGATATTCAAAGAAATATAAAGGTTATAGAAAATAAAAAAAAAGTTTTATTTTTAAAGAGAATTCCTGAGAGATGACCAGGACCCTCACACATCACATATTTGAAAAAGATAATCAAACTTTCCTCACATCCATCATAGTTAAAAAAGATTTTTGATCACATGAAAATAAAAGAAAATGGTCGACACACATAAGAGAACTTTAATAGAGTAAACACATGTGGAGACCAAATAAAGAAAATGATAGATCAATCCCAAATATTTTATACTCAAAACTCATAGTTATAAATCACCATCAAAATTGATCCCGAATTAGTTCTCTTGGGATTTCTGAGAAATATAAAGTCTGTTACAAAGCTTTGAAATTTAAATGTGTTTGTCCAAAGGACTGGGATTGGGGCTCCCGCAGACCATAAAGAAAATATAAACAAGAAGTAAGTTTTGGAGAGAAGATGGTGGGCGATGACAGAGTAGCAAGACCTGAAAAGAAGACAGGAAGAAGTTATCAGATTTTAGTTAAACCTTTCTAGTCAAAGAAGCAGAGTAACTCGATAAAAAACTGATAAAGAAAGCAAGATGTGTTCAACATAAAATTAATATGATGGTCTCTCTCCTCTTTTACTTACTTGCTATTGTCCTTTTATTTTCCTCGTTGGCAGTTGTTGGGTGCAGGCTAGCTTTGAAATAAAATCATGATGTGGGAGGCAGATGCGCATGTAGAAGAAGTAGCACGTGTAAGGTAAACGCACATGCAAGAAAAGAAGCACGTGTAAAATAGATGTGCATGCAGAAGTGGAAGGCCTACGAGGCATTCATGAAAGAAGACCTAGTCAGGATAGGGTTAGAGTTTTGGTAAGAGAATGTAATGGCTCGTAAACCGAAAATACGTATAAATAGGTACCTAGGAGGTCTAAGTAAGAGGTTCAGTTCGATTATTCTCGGTCAGGAATTCTGTTGTTCTGTGGTTCGGAGTTGGATGTCATGTTGGTTGTCATGCTATCATACTGTGACTCCGATCTATTTTTGTAAGTTGTTGAGTTGAGGAGAGGGATGAGGGTAGATATTGAGGGTTAGATCACAAGCTGAGGAGCTTGGTGCGATCTAGTCCTCCTCATTGTAATATCTCGACCTATTTTCATGAAGAGTTGTAATGTGCATGGTGCTATAGTTTTGGACCAAAGATAATAAAAGAGAAGAATAGCCAAATATTTGTGGATGTAGCCCAGGAGGGGTGAACCACGGTAGACCATGTGTTATGTGACTGAATGTTATGTATCTTCTTTGTGTTGATGATTAGATGTTAGATAAATGAATAAATGAATTAGTTAGATCTGATATTTTACGTGCATGAGTAAGAATGATAGTATAATAAATATAGATGTATGAGCCAGTAAATTAATGAAGATCACAAAGGGTGAAATCACAGATACCCACTCATTCCTAGGCTGCAAGCACCTAAGCGTTGCAACCACCCCTAAGAACTATCTCGGGTGAGAGTGCACAGTGCATCCTGTGCGTTGTGTTTCCTTCTAGTTTACCAGGAGGGACGATAGTGTTAAGGAGGGTTTTGTTGGAAACCAAGTAGACCTGAACCTAGTTCAGCCCAAGAATGATAGCTAGGACAAAGTAAGAAACCAACAAATGGTTATGTTTCCAGTTGGAACATAATTGGATTGAGTGAATGAAATATGTTGAAGAGTCATGAAGATCTGATGACACAATGTTAAAAGAATGAGAATATAAAAGGGGATGTTGAGACTTTGGAACCCAACGAAGGAAGAGATTGAGAGATAGTTGAAAACAAGGAGATGGAATTTGCACAGAAAGATAATAGAAACCCGAAGTTAACACCACACAAATATTTGGACAAGTACGTATTAAACGACTTGCATGAAGTATTTTTCTGTGATTTCACGCATGTGTTGTAGGAGTGGATATTGAAGTTGAAAGACAACCACCCTACAAATCAGATCTGACAACTAGAATGGAATCCTTCTGAGATCGCATAGTTACAACAAGTTGACAATAAGTTTACACGTCCAATAGATTTCTGGTTAGACATTATTGTTGCAGGATTTATCATAGAATTTGCAATAGATACTGCGAAGTCTTACAATGCAATAGAGAAAGAGTTCATGAAGTGACCTAGAGATAGGTATATCAAATCATTGTACACTTCCATCAAGATGTTACTGTATAACAAAGGTGCAATGACAATGGCCTCAGACAACTAAACTTCCTTGCATGCATGGGGGAAGGGGGGAAGCACTGACAAGACACAAAGAAATGGAGAAAGAGATGGATAAAGGAAAGAAGGATGAGGCCTTGGATCCAATCATGATGGAGGAAGACTATATCAAGCAGATCATGGAAATAGATGGAAGAACACGTAGTGGATTACCCTACCAATATAATATGAACAATAAGAAGAGAGCCATAGCCACGAGGAGGGTTTGGCAAGTGATGAACAAGAGGTAGAGGATCTCTGGGCTGTGGAGCATATTGAGGAAATCATATGCATGACATATGAAAGGAAGACAAGAGGTCCAAGAGCAGAAACCAGAGGCATAACTCCTATCCATATTAGTGTCAATGTGGAACCCATAAACCCATGTGCGACTAATACACCAGAAAGAACACCACAGTTTAGGCAATCGAATTTCAGTGGAAGAAATGCAGTAGGAAGTACATCTACACAAGGAAAAAAATTTGGGGGAGCTAGTTCAAGAAGTAGTATTCAAGTATCTACACTGCATGGAGGTAGTATTTTAGCATTCAGGATGTCAGGACATGATTCCACCATCAAGTTACCATAATTCAAGGGAGAGGCATCAGAGGACCCTGAGAAGCACTTCTTTATCTATGAAAATATCTGGGAAGCAAAGAAGATCACAGATGAGGATACCAAAATTGCACAGTTAGCCATCATGCTCAGAGACCGTGCACTGGATTGGTACATTAGCTTAGCTACAAACAGTCCACCAGGAGCAACCAAAATGATTGGGGATATCAAGAAGCTGTTGATAAATGAATTCCAAAAGCCTAGCTCAGAGGATCAATACATGAATGAGATGATAGAGATCAGGCAAAAACCAGGAGAATCTATCTGGGAGATAGACCAGATATTCAAACGATTAAAGGGAAAGTTGAAGTATGTCATGACATATATGCAACATAGGCATATGTTTGTCAATTCACTACTACCACATTTGAAATACCCCTTGAGACAACATAAGTTTCAGACCCAGGCAAAGGATATGCAGGCAGCCTTGCAACTAGAAGAGAACCAATATCAGAAGATAGATCCAACAATAGAGGAGCTCAAGGAAGACCTGAATAATCTAGCATTTCAATTAAACCATAACACGAGTAAGGAAAAAAGATAAGTTGTTTGGTGTACCACATGTAGGACAGAAGGACACCACAAGAACGAATGCCCAACATTCCTGTAGTACACAGAAACGGGACTTCCAAACCCTTTGCCATTAGGAGGAATATGGTGTGATATTTGTAAGACACGGGGGCATGATCCATATCACTATCCAATGATGCAAAAATACTAGACAATGCCTAAGAGTTTATATTGCAACTTTTGCAAGTCAGTAGGCCATGATGACAAAGATTGCAGAACAATGGATTTGATGAGGGAAAGAACATCAAAGACCTATAGGGTGCAGGAAGAGATGATGAAAGGGAAAGTTGCACCACATTTTAACCAACTGCCATCCCCATATAACACTGCGCCACAACAATATAACACTGCGCAGCCGTAGTACAATACCGCACAGCCCCAGTATAATCTCGCGTAGTATAACCAGGTGCCCCAATACAACGCATCGCGAGGAGATCTAGTTGGATACATATGTGGAGGACGAGGTAGAGGAGGCTTTGGAAGAGGCATAGGACCAGTGGTATGCCATAACTGTCAACAATCAAAACACTATGAAAGAGAATGTCCACTTCCACATGCGACATGTATGTATTGTTGTGCATCCGACCATGACACATAAGACTGTCCGACACTACTGAGGAAGATCCAAGAAAAGAGAAATCAGAACAATCAGAATGATCAATGGATTTTTTTAGAAGCAAGGGATGATGTAAGAAATATCAACATAGTTACACACGGAGGAGCTAAGACATGGGACGACACAGTAAGACAAGATCCAACATAACACAAATGGGTTAAGAAGAATGTTGAGCCACAAAAACAGTTTGATGCGTAGAATGGAAAGGAGATATTCAAGAAAGCCAGAAAAGAATTCTTGAAGCCAGACATTGCATCTACATCAACTGCACAACATACTCAGGACATATCAATGTACGAGATGTCTTCATCGATGGATCACACTAATGAAGTACAACCCATAAGACAAGTAAGTACCATAAAGGATTTTCTGCAATCCTGTGTTAAACTACTAAATGATCCATCATATGTTAAAGTGTTACAAAATATGTTAGAAAGATGTAGCACAAATGTAGAGGGAAAGCTAGAACAAAAAAAATGTAATCATCTGCATACGAGGAGAAGGACAAGCAGAGAATTCAGAGTGAATGCCAACATTGGAGATTTCAACATGGGAGATATTATACTGGATTTAGGCTCCAAAGTGAACGTACTACCCAATAATACATGGAAATGTATGGGAGAGCCCACATTAGGATATTCACATGTTCAGCTGAAACTAGCAAATCAACATAGGGTTCTTCCAATTGGGAGGCTAAAGGGTGTGACAGTAGATCTGGATGGAGTGCACTCTAAAGCCGATTTCGAATAGAAATAGTGGGTGTCACAACACCTTATCCGACATTTCTTGGCTTGGATTGGGATTTTGATAATTAGGACATAATCAATTTGAAGATGAGTAAGATGACATTCGATTCAGGAGAATACAGAGTCATTGCGCCATTAGATCCATAAGAAGGAGAAATCTTTGCAGAACCCACTTGTTTAGACCTGGAGGAAATTAAATAGCAAACATAACCACCATGCGAGAAGAAGACTATGTGAATCCAACGACAAATGGGATCCTCAGTTGGAGAAGTATTGCGTCATGCACGTCAGACTCAGATACATGGTTGGAGAATTGGTAGCATATATTACATGAATTCTCCACAAGAAGGTGCTCAATAATAGACCGCGTAGTAAGATGGGTAGGTACAAAGATAAGAGAACCTCCCATCTTTCATGGGGTGAATGACTTAGAAGAATTCCTGACAAGATATGAAGAGGAAGTGTTAGAAAATCAAAGGATATTATCCTTGGATATAGCACTCAAGGCAACACCTACAAGATGGTGGTGTGCACACAAAGAGACAGTCAAGGACTGGTATCAATGTAAGTGATTATTGTGCATAAGATTTGGCGCAAAACCGGGAAGCAATCAATTGCCGAGATATGACAGACAGGGGACACCAGCAGAACACTATGGATAATGACACCACCAGAATAATGGCCTCATCACTTTATTCACACATTGGAAGGCATTCCATCAAACTGGTATGTAGACCAGTAATTGCACCAAGGAACTGTAGAATGGACAATGTTACAATAGAATTTTATAGTCACATTCTTATTTGAACATGAGAACCCCAACATAGAGTCAACACTCAAACATATCAGAGGGGTAATATTCATTCAAGAACCAGAGGTTGAACTCATAACAGAGTATCAACAACATAACAAACAGACAATGAAAGAACTATTGTCCTGCTACCATGTGCAGGAAGAAACACCAGATGAAGATGACTCGCGCAACATTCATATTATAGAAGTTGAAGGTGAAAGAGGGGTGGAAGGTCCACCTCTAGAATTAAAAGTGTTTGTTGTGTCGATTAAGGTGAAGAAAGTCAACATTGAGACAACTGAGAATCCAAAAATGGTCAGCATTGGAGACTACTGGGATGAACAAACAGTAGAAAGCATAACATAGTTAATGCATGAGTATAGTGACATGTTCCCAACAACCTTTATAGGGATGTAAGGCATAGCAAGAGAGCTAGGAGAGATGAAGATACCTCTCAAATATGAGGCTAGATCGGTCAAACAACAACCATATAAACTGAACCCAATATATAAGTAGAAAGTAAAAGCAAAAATTGACAGAATGTTGGAGACTGGAATCATAGAACCAGTGGAGGAATCTGAATCAATAATCCCTACAGTGGTTCAGGAGAAGAAGCAGGGAGGGATAAGTATATGTGTAAACCTGAGGAAGTTGAATGATGCTTTCCTACATGACCCTTTCCCTACCCCTTTCACAAATGAGGTATTAGAGAATGTAGGAGGCCAGGAAGCATACTCATTCATAGATGGATTCTTAGGCTACCATCAGATAAAGATATCCCCAGAAGACAGGTACAAGACCACTTTTTCCAAAGAATGGGAGTCCTACCAGTACACAATCATGCCTTTTGTACTAAAGAATGCACCAACAATATTTTCAAGAGTAGTCATAGCTACATTCAAAGAATTCATCCACCAGTTTTTAGAGGTATATATGGATGATTGGACAATATATAGTCTATTGAAATACCATGTAGAGGTATTAAGGTTGATGTTGGAAAGATGCAGGCAGTGTCATATATCATTAAATATCAAGAAGTTTGTCTTTGGGACACCTTTTGGGATACTATTGGGCCATATAGTGTGCAAACAAGGCTTGCTAGTAGATCCTGCAAAGATTGCAGCAATTGTCAAGTTAACACCACTGAAATCAGTACGTCAATTGAGAGAAACATTGGAACACACAGGCTACTAGAGGAAATTCATAAAAGGGTATGCGTAGATCACTGCGCCAATGAAGAAACTCTCGAGGAAAGATAGTAAATTTGAGTGGGATGAGGATTGTCAGCAAGGATTTGGCACTCTAAAATAAAAAATGGTAACAACACCAATACTAGTATTCCCAGAATGGGAAAAGACATTTCATGTGCATGTAGATGCATCAACGATAACACTTGGAGCTATTCTGGCGTAGCTAGGAGATGGAGAGTTAGACCATCCTATAGAATTTGCAAGCAGGAAGTTGTCAGAGTCAAAGAAGAACCACAATACTATAGAAAGAGAATGCTTGGCAATGGTATATGCGTTGCAGAAGTTCAAACACTATCTACTTGGGAAACACTTTAAAATGTTCACATACCATTCCACCAAATACCTAGTCAATAAGCCATTGTTGGGGGGGAGAATTTGTAGATGGTTACTGTTGTTTCAGGAATTTGACTTTGAAGTGATAGTCAAACCAGGGAAGTTGAATGCAGGACCTAATCACCTATCAAGGATCACTAATGGAGAGGAACCTATGAATTTAGAGGAAAACTTCTCTGATGCACAGTTATTTTCAATCCAAGTAGCTGATGAATATTTTGCTGACATCATGCAATACTTGAGTACAAGAACCGTGCCACAAGAATTCAACACTGTGAAGAGGAAAAATATGGTAGTCGGAGCTGCAGACTACCAATTGATTGCAAGGCACTTATACAAGATGGGTGCAGACAACATATTGAGAAGATGTGTACTAGAACATGAAAGGCCTAGGAATTTAGCAGAGGCTCGTGAGGGAATTGCTGGAGGACATTATGCAGGAAAAGATACCGCGTAGAAGGAATTGTATGCAGGACTATGGTGGCCAACCATCCACAAAGATGAAAAGGACTATTTCCATAGATGTGATGTATGTCAGAGGGTTGGAATACCTAATAAACATAATGAGATGCCCCTAAGACCACAAGTAACCTTGCAAGTATTTGAAAAATGGGCAATAGATTTTGTGGGACCAATTAATCCACCAACAAAGAGGTCAGGAGCAAGGTATATCATTACTGTGACATAGTACTTAACGAGATGGGCAGAAGTAGCACCAGTAAAAGATTGCAACGCAGAGACAACATAACACTTCATGTTTGAGCAAGTGATCACTATATTTGGATTCCCAAGGATTTTGATGAGTGACCAAGGCACTCAATTCATTAATAGTACTATCAAAGCTAGGAATGAGGAGTTTCAATTCTATCATCAAAAGAGTACACCATATCACCCTCAAGCAAATGGAACAGTGGGAGCCTTTAATACGATTCTAGAGAATGCACTGACAAAGATCTTCAATGTCGACAGGGACGATTGGGACTTGAAGATACCAGCAGTATTATGGGCATGCAGGATTACATGAAAAAACTTGACAGGGCACACACCATTCAGGTTGGTGTATGGAAAAGAAGCAGTAGTTCCATTAGAATTTTTGGTACCTAGTCTTTGCATAGCAACAATCACTAACATGATAGAATGAGGCACACTACAAAAAAAGCTAAGTCAGTTGATGTTGATGGAAGAAGATAGGATTCTAGCAGGATTTCACCAAGAAGTACAAGAAGCAAGGGACAAAGATTGGCATGACAGACATATTAAAAGGAAGAGTTTCAAGGAAGAAGACCCAGTCTTGGTGTATGACAGTAAATTTCTTCAGCACCCAGGAAAATTCAGAATGCATTGGTTGGGAATATATGAAGTGAAGATTGTCACAGATGGGGGAGTTGTACAGTTGAAAGATTTAGGAGGTATAGAACTCCGAGGAATGATCAATGGGAGTCGACTAAAGTTGTATAGGGACAGTCGACCTCCTAATACTTAGACAACACCGCGCAGTAAAAATATAGGGATACAGGGAAAAAAAGGGGGGGCATGAAAATAAAAAAAATTCAGCGCATATGGAGGGCCTCAAAAGAATAGAAATGGGCAGACGAAACGGGGTGTTGGAAGAAAACTAGGGTTTGAAAACATGACGTGCAAAAGAACGGTTAACGGGTAAAAAGGTATTGTGCACAGGAAACATAACAAAAAGGGGAAAAAGTGACAAGTATCAATGCGACACAACTGTCATTTCCCCATCCCGCTATAAAGTCGGAAAGAGGGGGAAAACTGACCCATTGTGATTTTTGCTAAGGTGAAAAACAACGAGTTGAGCGAAAGAGCGATAGAGTTTGAAATTGTGCTACCATCCATCGAGTTGAGAGCTTATAGTTCGAATTTAACCACCATGTTGCCACCTTGGGTTGGAGCACCAAGCAAAACTGGACGAAGCACCTAGAGTAGCACATAGGGACCACAAGGTAGAACCAATGAGATGTCGACAGTGGTGGATGTGGATGAAATACACACATCGGAATACGAGCAAACCAAATGACATGTGGAGGAGGAGAAATAATCCGCATAGGAGCCCAAGCAGCTGGTAGAGGACGCCGAGCAGACGAAATCCGACGCATCCAGGGGAAAAGGGTCGTGGGAAGCAGAACCGACCATGGATTCCATGTAGTAGGGCATGGAGCTGGAACCAGAGCAGGAAACGGAGCAAGAGGGTGGAGTATCATCCCCACAAGGGAAAAATAAGTTGAGAGCATAAATTAGTACGCAGGGTGTGCAACGCACTCAGGTAGAGCTAAGTATAGTAATGGCGAAAATTCCCAATGAAGTGAAAACTGAGGATAACATGGTAGGAGGATTCGACGACCTTAAATACTCTGACCATGATGTCTCGGATGCCACACAGTTCCCAGATTTGGCAGCGCATAGATACCTAGAGAGCAGGGGAGAGGGCCCATAAGGCACACCACTATTGGAGCCTGCATAGTGGATTATGGGCCTATACAACATAGGTATCATGAACCTCTTAGACATACCACGTTTCGGGCGTGGGAAATACATAAATGGATGTGTTAAACAATTGTTAGCAAGGGTGCAAAAAGGAATCCTATGGATGGATAGGCCGATACTGATCAATGTTGACCTCATTGCAGAGATTATAGGGCTACCCACAGATGGGGAGAAGCCAGAGCAATACCTAGAAGACAATACTAGGGAAAAATCCATCTATGATGAGATTAAAGAAAAGTATGGCGCTGAGAGGGGGAACAGAGGAATCAAGATCATTGACATCAATGATCATGCGACTCGATTTGCAACGAGATCGCTCGGTTTCAAATTAATGTGCAAGTGCGGAAAAGAAGAAGTACCTGCAGGAGTAGTAGCAGTTGTAGCGCGATGTGCAAAGGGGATCTCGATGAGTTGGGCCACGTATCTACTCAAATCATTCCTAGAAGATTGTAAGGATTCGCAAGACTGGGGATATGAGTTCCACTACTTGTGGTTACTCGTCCTCATTGAACTTATGGGGTGGCACAAACCAACATATACGATGTTCTTGACAAGGACATGCAAATATGGTGCATCGCACTACACATCACTGCGAAGCACATCAGACCCCAAGGTAAATAAAGTCAAGAATGACATGCCCATGTAGTACTTAACAGAGATTCTGAACAATGTGGCAGATACATGGAGGATCTCACTAGAAACTGTCCAGGAGTATGGATAGATAACAAATTTCCATGTATCACGTCACAACATGTGGATACAGGAAAAGAAGGACCCATCCAAGGAGTGGTTGTAGCTAAAGTATTGTGTGATTATGCAGGACATCCACATGGATTTCCAAGAGTGTCCCGAGGATTGTAAAGTACTAGATATTCCAAGAGCAACGCCAAAAATACAATTCCAAATGTAGGGTAGCACAGTCCCCGCACAACAGATAGGCGGGAATGGTGCTAGCTAGAAAAAGAAAACAACAATAGGTATAGTGGGGGAATGAAAATCAATTAGAAAGAATACTAGGACACAAAATAAGTCACGACGTGGTCCTATGCAGGGCCCATAGGCTACAGAGCAGGCACTGGGAGGACCGATATGATAGGTGAGTGTAGAGGAAGTTCAGACAGAGGCACAAGATGTAGCCATGGATGAAGAAGTTGAGCAGGATACCAACATGGATACACAGATGCTAGAAGCATCTGAATATCCAGACGCCCAAAGAAAGAGAACAGTGGAGAAAGCAAGTGGCATCGGGAAGAAAGAAAAGGCCCAAACGAAACAAAACATCACTGACAACAAATGACGTAGAGTTGATAGCCATGTCAGTAGAAGATAGACTGTCAAAAGTATGGGGAAATGTAGAAATCCATCGAGCTTCAATTTTGGAATAGTTACAGGAGGTAAAAACTGCGCTATAACAGTTGATGATCAAGGCGGAACAACAAAAAAAGGAGAAATCAACTCCAGTAAGAGGAGCATTTGTCAGAGAAACAATACAAATCACAGTGCAAGGAAGTGCTAACTTTATCATAACACCAGATATGTTGTTCATCGATGAGGAAACAACGTAGAAGCCTATGAAGGATATCGAAACGTTAGACTTGGCGATGCCCAAGATACCAACAAAGGCATTGTATAAGTTATAGGTTAGTGTCGCACAGGAGATTCAGTCCAGAGCAAGGTCTAACGTGGCGAATCTACAAATAGCGCAGGAAGAAAATATGGTATTGAAGGAATCCATCAGCTAGGAAGGGCAGACGAAAGAGATAGCGCAACAAAAAATGGACCACATGGAGACCTAGATAGACACAATA
>JASDQU011102950.1:0-12888 GCA_032191745.1 Picea mariana
GACTCTTCTCTTAGTTGGGATTTAGAGTCTATATTGACTTAGGATTCTAAGTCTATGCTGACTACCCATTCTCTCATGAAAATATATCTTTCAATTAAAAATTTATTTTATTCATTTTTATGCACACATTGTGCACATGTCAAAATATTTTATTCCCTCTATACTAGTTTTATTTAGTCTAAAATTTTCCTTATGCCCCTTTAATATAAATTCATATTTGCATAACCATTTTAGACTTTGATTAAACTATATTTCCAGTTTATAATTTTTAATATAATTTAATTTCTCTTCTACTCAATTCTAAGTATTCATTTTGTTTTCTAAGGTTTCTAGATCTTTTGTTCCCTTGTTATTTTATTCATGCGACATGCCCTTCAAGATGTACCTACGTGCTCCAAGGGTGAAAATCACCAATTGACTTAGTTTGTGAAGTTGTCTGATGCTCGGAATCAATAATCCACTTTTCGACCCTTTGTGAGACTAAGGGCTTACTGAGGAATAAGGAATCCTCTTTATTGCACGCCCCTCATAAATCTTGTGAGTGATTGTCTGAGTCTTCCCTCACGTCATCATGAACCTCTCATGAACAAGGTAGTCATAACCTTAAGTTAAAGCCACAATGGGAGTGCTAGTAGGATGTGACAGGGACACTACCACACCTCTCCCTCATCTATCAGATATATGTGTATGACCCCTTTACTCCATATGTGAGTCGTATTAGGAAGCATCACCATGCCTGCATCCATTGACAAATATAATATTAATAAATCATATACATGAAACCCATAACTGAATCATCATCATAACACATGCGTAAATAAAACAAGTACTCATAATCAAAGTCAACAACCCACTCCTTGACTCAATCCAGAGTCCAAGGAAGTTTTTCGATTCCATCAACATCCTCATCATGTCACATTGCTTGCACACTCAAAAAACCTCATCTTAATACATGTCAATGCTAAAAATCAATATAAATAACATATCAAATTTCAATACTCAATCATAGCATAACCTCATAAACCAAAACATATAATCATTATGTACCATGTTATAATCAGATCACTTGCTCGCAAGTGTCCTTAAAGAATAATCAGTGTTATGAAAATGTGGTCGGTGAAAATCTGGATGTTACAGTTATGAGGGTATACTTGGATTGCAGACATGTCTAAGGGTTCAAAAACATTGGATACCCAAGGCCTTTGAGACATTGAAGATAGAGGAGTCTTTCCACCGAACAAATATTTAACCACATGAGAGTTGTGAAGAGGCTTTCTCTTGTAGGTCATAGGAGAGTTAGAAAACATTCTATTAGGATTTTGGTTGATGCTCTCAACCCTTGAGATTTGTGGAGTCTCCATATGGTCCCTTTATGATAATCAAAGGTAAGTGATGGATTCTACCCTCGGTGGAGTCGCCAGGTAAACTTTGAGATAAGAGATTCAAGATAAGTTTACCAGAAAATGTTGTTGGGAGAATGACTCAATCCTCCCTATTATTGCACAGGTTGTAGGTTGGGAAAATCCCGACCCAACCACCAAAATGACAATAAATTTGAGAAAACCTACCCATTTTCACCTTAGGCAGGTATTCCCGTCACTTTATAGATGATAAAATCACCTCAAGGGGGGAATCGCGGTGACCCTAGGGGGAAAATGAGATAGAAAGTGAGATGTATGAATGGAATCCCCTATAGATCAAGTTACTAGATGGAAGAAGGCTTGAGAATAAGTCTCAAGAAAGGTTTAAGGTTTCTAAGTCCTTGGGTACATGTTGAGAGTGTTTGTACCTTCCCGAGGCACAAGAAAAACCAATTGTACGCAATATATGTCAGGTGGACAAGAAAATTAAGATTGTTGTCCCTAATTGCAATAGTAAACATAAATATATATCATCAACGAAATAATGAAAATGGATGCAAAAAATTCTTCAATAGACACAATATTTTACTCAAGTATAGTTCTCAACAATGATGATATTAATGAGTAAGTTAGTTAAACAATGAAGCAATGAGAGGGTTGTTTTAACAGAGATAATAAGCCCAAAATGTTGATGTTATAGAAGCAGTAAACAATTCTACTAGATCAATTCAAATTATGTGAGTTAGCAAGCACAATAACCAATGATTAAACTCACAATGATTAACCCAACTCTAGAACATTTAAAGGTTGATTTGTTTCAAGTAAATAGTGAATATTATGACATCCTTATGGTCATAACTTTAAATAGTTACAACAGAAAGAACACTTCAACAAAATAAACAACCAAGTACACCATTTAATAGATTTTTCAAGGCAAGTAGATTTGACTATTTATTTGTTGATTTTGACGAAGTATAGGCAAAGTTATGGTTAAATGAGAGCTTGAAGAGTTTTTTTAGGACATCAAGCCTAGTTTTATGATAGTAGGGTTTCTAACCCAAAAATTTTTTTCCCTATAGGGAAAAATATGTGCCCTAGCAAGGAGAACACACTCAAGCAATCATAACTCAGAAAGGACAAGATTTTACGTATCCCAATGTAGCAATTTTATTTCTCCAATGCAAATTAAAAATGATTAGTGCCTTACTATTGGGTTGTCAAGTCAAAGAAAATGATGACTGGGCTAAGTCCTTGAGGGTGCAAATCCTTTTACTCCCCAAGGTAAGCTAGGTCCACTAGGAAATTCTAAGAGGGCATAAACCTTTTTACTTCTCTTAGCAAAAATGTAATGTTCCTGACTTGGCTAGTCTAGAAAAATATGCTAATGTTTGTGTAGGATTAATTGTTTACAACATATAAATGAGCATTCAAATAATAATGGCAACAAAAGAATGCAAAGCTTATATTATGAAATCTCCGTGGAGTACAAATGCTGAATGTAGTTGAATAAAATAAATCACTTGGCTAGATAAATGACAAAAGGATATTAGCCAGAATACAGTAGCAACTAAAACAATAATACCCGATACCCGAAAAATGTTGTGGAATGCAACGAATGAGATGAAGAATTTTTGCGGATATGACAACTCGTATGACAACTGCTGCAAGTCTAGAAAGTTTGACCTGGTGGCTATACCTCTCGAAAATGTCCGGAAATTGTCCCAAATAATGTGCCTTGCTCTGCCTCACAGTCCCGGTGACTTTCTGGACCTCAACTGGTGTATCTGGTCCCTGGATGGATCCCCCTGGGGGAAATACGCCCCCTCTGCTCTGGAAAACTTTGCCCTAGTGATTCCACTGTCAGAATCGGCTGATGTGTGTCTCAAACTGATCACCTAAGTATACTGTGAAATGGGTTGGGAGGATTTACTTGAATTTGAATTGATGATCGATTGGGAACCCCAAATGTGTCGTCCCCAAGTGTCACGCTCCCAATGTTCAAAAAGTGTGCCCCAGATGATTCCTCTATCGGAATATGAAAAGGAACTAGGAAAAAGGTGCGCCTTCCCTTCCTCTCAACTAGGTCAGAGGGGAATATCTGAACTCTCCCTAAAAGGGACAAGTCGATCCACTAAACCTCCTCAGAAGTTGTGCCCTCACCCTGAATGAGTGTGCCCTTGATGTTGTAACATGCAAAACTGTTGTTCAAGATCGATGGAATATCTGTGTGACCTCCTCGGTGACTAGGGTGTGTCTCTCAACATTAAAATCAACCATTGGTGTATTTCTCCTGGAATCCACTGAGCTACCTCTCGTGAGATGCGCCTCTCTCCTCACTGACAAGTCAAAATCCACATAATAATGAATTAGGTCTCTTTACCCTTCCTTTATAGCTTCCCAAAACCCTAATTCACTGTTGAAATTTTCCCTCCAAGTGACTTTTACTTTATTTGATTAAATCATTTAATTAATTAATTAATTAACCATTTTACTTCTAAAAAGTTATTTATCCATCCTTATGGCTTCTCCGACCACTGAAAATTTTCATCATCTTATCATGTAATTCTCTTCCTCCCGATTCCAATGAGCTATTACACCAAGAGGTTTCTCCAAGTAATATTTCCATTATGACCTTCTTAGTGAGTTTAATTAAGATATGATCCATAATAACTCAAAATTATGAAAATCGTCAGAATGTAACAAAACTAAATCTAAGCTGTGCGGAATGGATCCTGATGATGAAAATGGCAAGTCGGACCCAATAAATCCCTCAATATCTCCTGAACTCTTTGTCACCCCTATATGGCTACTCTGGTAGGCATAACACTTTGTAATGTAACATTGCCCAAAAATGGGGACATTACAAAAACCTTATGTGGAAATATGACCTTGGATATATGATATTGATCCACAAAGAACCCAGGGGTGTAAGCCTTTTTACTCCCTACAGTTTTTTAGAACATTAAAGGTGAACTTGGAGGGTGTGTGTCCTTGTAATTATCCAAGCAACATTGAAATTAATGACCTTTCACAAACAAACAAATGAATCTTGGGGAGGGTGTGTGCCCTTATACCCCTCCAAGGGTTCATCCACTAACAATTATGGAAGAGGCAAAAATTTTAGACAATAAATGCAGAATTTCCTTACCAACTCCAAAAATATGCAAGATCAAACCCTAAGTGACTAAGAAAATTCCATCCATAAGCATGAGAAAAAGCCTTCAAGTTTAGTGCACCACTTTTATCCACAAATAGCAAGAGAAACCATAACAATTTGCAAAAGGGAGATGAAATGCTCCAAGAGTAACAAAAATTTGAGCTAAGTGTCCTTCTCCACAAGGGAGAGATATGTCCAAATGAGATACAAATGATCTCTATTTATACCAAAACTATAAAACATAGTTTTTCCACATACAAAGGGTAAAACATAAGATAAGGTGTCAACAACCCTTATCTTACCCCTTAAAAAAAATAATAATATTTAATTTTCACTTTTTCATATTAGAAATCCTAAAATAAGATAACGTCACCCCTTTTGGGAGACGTTTTGGCACTAGGAGAAAGTCATTAGAGTTGGGGAAGCATGGATAGACATCCAAAGGCCACTTGTCATCATCCAAGCCTCTTCTTCATGGTTTAAATCTTTCTCCTTTCAAAATGTGCCATGTGTCAATGAGCAATGCCTCCATCACCACAAACCCTAGCCCTAGGTGACGTCAAGCCTCAAGAAGTGATGTTTTTCCTCTCTTAGGAAAGTCGTTAGGCATGTGAGGGCTAGGTCATGTCTTCCAAGGTTTATTCTAGGCCTCCAAAGGAAAGTCATCATGATCCATCATGTGGGACCTTGGCATTCAACCTGTGGGATTCAAACCCCATGGAAACCCAAGCTAGGCTTGTTCCTCCAAAACTGTCTACCAAACAAGGTCCTGCAAAACAAATAGGTATGCCCTCCAAGGATCTCATGTCAAAATATCATGGAAAGTGAAAACCACATCTAATAAACAAGGCACCTAAACATGTGCATCAAAACTACCTCATCAAATTAAACAAATGCTCCAGGACCTTATACAATTGACCAAGTTTAGGTATGGGAAGGGTGTCATAAAATTCCTATTGGGTAGACCAGATCCCTCAAGCAAGGGATTCTCCCAAGGATTCCCCTTCAAGGTCATGTAGTGGATGATGAGGTGGATAGGGATTTTAGACTTCATAGGTCAATGAGTTTCATGACATACAAGGGCCTATATTATCTCATTTATGGGTGCCTTTGTAAGGGGTGTGTCACACCTTCTTCCTCAATGCAACCTTTTTCCAAGCCCATTTATTTCCATTCATTAATTAATCAATGATCAAAACATGTGTGCACTCCCAATAGTGAATCGTTAGCTTGGGGGGAAGTAACAAAGTGTCACTTGAACAAAAATGTCCACAAAGTGCCATAGGGGTAACCATGTAAAGCATTGTAACCCACTTATGTTAGTCTTATATTTAAGAGGGATATTTATTGTGTGTTTGGTATTGTGCAGGTCTTCAATTATTTTAAGAGAAGTAGTTCATCGTTCTCAAGACCTATCTGGGCGAGCATCTAGAAGGTTTATATTTTAGGCTCTTATCTTTTCCTAGCAACCATCCCCCTAGACCTTCAACCCCTTTTTTGCATGAAATGAGGTACATGCCCTTCTTGGGTCACTAAAGTCAAAGGGCCTAGAAGAGGGAAATATGATGGGAGTGTAATGAGTGGAAAGTGTTAACTATGGTTGGGAATGGTACAATAACCCTTCAAGGGACCCCCAGTCGTAAATCTTCCCTAAAGGTTGGCCACTTGCTAGGAAATCTATGACACTCACCAAGGTGAAACGAGGTCAAAGGCATAATGTCCAAGCAGACATTCTATAATCAAAAGCATCTTAAATACAACATGCTTAAATGCCTCAAATATTAGGGTGATTACCTGCCACAATACCTAACTCGTATTGCATGGAGCAAGACCCATCTGCCTTCCAGAAGCTAGCTCGTGTGGTGGATGGGCTGAAAATGGATCCAAAGTGTGGTGATAGAGTGGGCTTCCATATGTGCAAGTGGACACTGCTAGTCATGTGGTCTCTAAACACTCCATATCTACAACCTGAGGGCCTCAAGACATCATCTCCTTAGTTATCCCACAAAATGGGGATAACACTCTCCAACAATGGAGCCAAAATGTTATCATAGGATTTGTACTTGTGCAAACCCCTCCACAAGATCCCAATCTTGTGTAACAATTGAAAGAATATACCACTGTCACCTAAGTAGATACTTCCCTCATTTTAGTGATGGAAGAGGTCCACCACAAGAGAGGCTTCCTTGGTGACGTCAAGGGATCAAATAACAAGATTGTCCAAGTCTACAACCCCCTATATTGGTCACCTGATGGTTAGGTCTAGGTCTAACAAAGGAAATGATAGGTAACAAGGTATTCGTTTCACTTGTATGAGACAATAAACACTTGAATCATAATATATACAAATACCAAGTTATATAGTTCAATAATGACCTCTTAGACACTAGATGATCAATAAATGATATGGATGTTGAAAATTACAGTAGTAAACAAGTTGTACAACAACAATAATGTTTTTCAACAACAACAAGAAAAGGCAATTAGAAATGTAGCAAATTAGCATGAAAATTAAGCCTTTAACATGTACAATATTATTCAATTTATATATGATATTTCTGAGTAGTTTAAGCCACTTTTCAAATTGTGTATGCAACAAATTAAAGTMAAYTTCAGTGGCTATAGMAAACTTTTGTAACAATAGCAATAAATAATGTGTGTTTTCTAGGTTTTGGGTTATATGAGTTAGTAAGATGTTTGAGAGAGAGAATATTGATTTTAATTGCTAATTTCACCACAAGAAAAACTCTARACTAGTTCCATTGTCCTCTAGGGATTATGGAGTCAAACATGCACAACCTTTAAGATTGAACTAGATGAAATGAGAAGGATTAGGTATAAACCCTAATGTACAAACACTCTTAGGACTTAGGACTAGACCTTGAAGAAAATTGTTCCTAGGGTGAAAACACTCTTGGGTCATAGGTGCCATTTTCCTTTTTCTTATTCCACTTAGGTCAAAGATCAAAGACTAAGATTAAAATCCTAAGGTGCACACACTTTTGGGCCTTAGGTTCTTAACCCTAGAAAACAATGCTTTCAAAAAACTTGGAAAATAAAAATTTGTGAAGGAGAGAAGCACATATGTCTCATTCCTAGGGTTTCAACAAGGCAAAGAAACTTGAAACAAGATAGTAATTAATACCTTAAACATTAGCACAAAACATGGAATTGGAGAAATTACTTACTTCTCCAAGTTTCTAGACCATCCAAACCCTAATTGTGGAAAATAATCATCAAAGAAAGAAAGAACATCCACAAAATATCCTTCTCCAAAATAGCACATGAGTTTCCCTCCCACAAGTCTGAGAGGAAATGATGATGAAAATGAATGGAGTGCTAGCCTTTGTTTATAAGGAAAAACCTAGCACTCCAAAAGTCACAATATGAAAATTCATGTCTCTTCAAGTGGGGCCGACCCCTTAGATTTGTCTTTACAAATGATAAATATGTAAAATAAATACAAAAAAGGTGACATGTATGGTGATGTCATGCCCTTGATGGGATATGAGGACCTCTCCAAGGCCATGTGTCATCGTCTGAGGTGTTGTGGTGGTGGAATAATTCCACGCCCACTCTCAAAATCATCACCGACGTCCAAGTGGCAATAAACCCCATCATCATCCATCAAACCCTAGCATGCCATCATCCTCTAAATGCCTAGCGTCCAAGGTGAAAAGGGTGGAATCCCAAGAGAAGGAGGTTGTACATCATACCTAGGTGTCCTCCAATCATCTCCATGTGAAAAATCCTCCATCCAATGCAAGATATCCTCTGGGGTGTAGAGCCTAGGGTGTGGGATTTCTACCCATCTCTGTGCCACCATGGAAAAATATGTCAAAATCAAGCCCATATATCCATCATCCAAGGTCCTAAATATGTGATATTCGATGTATGAATGTGTCAAGTCACTGGGTGACTCATTGCTCTGCATCACAGGTTCCAAATCCTGCAATAAAGGCACAACGTCCTAGGTGAAATTCTGGGGTTTCCTTCAAGGAACCATGCCAAGGGCATCCAAATAAAAAAAAATATGAAATCAAGTAAAAAAATGTTTATAAGATGTATTAGTCCTTAAATAATGCAAAGCAAGTTGTTACTTAAGATACCAGCTACATGAATAATTCACCTAAGTATCCCCTTCAAGTATCACATCGTCTCATGACTTTATGTAAGTTGGCAAGTTTGGATATGGGAGGGCCTTCATAAAACCCTATTAAGTATGCCAACCAAAACATTGAAAGAAAATATCCAATTAGAGGGATAGGTCCCAAGGAAAATAGTGAAATAAAAGAACCCTTCAAGAGTAAGTGTGATAGTGGTACACATTGGGATTACTTCATGGATTATGGTGTCATTTAATCCATTTCTATGAGTGACTTTGTGGAGGGTGCACTTTCTCTTGAGTTACCACTTCCTAAGTGCTATTTTTTCCAAAGACCTTTATCTGCCTTTTTATTTCGTCCTCTTATCATATTCACAAGTCCCCTTTTATAGGTTTCAAGTTGTATCATCATTGCTTGGGACTGGGATGAACACATAAAGGGTAGAGCTCAAGTTTGGATTGTCTTCTGAAAGTCCTTTGGTATTATTCCTTTGTTCCTTTAGCATCATTATTTTATTCTTTTAGCAATAGTTGCAATCAACCTTTGGGCCTTCATCCCCTCTTCTCATGAGAGAATGGACCATGACCCATTATCAAAGTTTAGTACACTGCAACAAGATCCAGGATGGAAAGTGTTAAGTATGGTGGGGAATGGAACGTTACCCTTGTGTGGGACCCCCAATAGTACCCCTTTTACCTAGGTAGTGACAACCCCAAACTAGGGAACATAAGTTGGCCACCAAGGTTAAACAAGAAAACACACATATCTTCTTGAGCCAGTGATCCATTATCCAACTTCAACCAACGATCCTCATCCACATGACTAGTAAATTAAGCACAACACTTCGCATGAAATAAGGACTAACATACCTCATGGTGACGCTAGCTTACCATCTTCCATACACTAAGTTGTCTGGATGTGATGAGCTTGGATGATCTGCTGTAGAGAAGGAAATCCAAGGGGGGGTTTTGAGTTGTTATCTATGGACATGCTGGTCATCATCATGGTCTAGATCGTTGTCTCCATTGTGTCCCATGAGACATTATCTCCTCTAGTTACCGCTAAGCATGGGGGGTAACAATACACAATTTTCAAATCATGATATCTAATGGTGGTTTGATGAAATGTGGGGGGAAATGTGAGATTGTAAAACTTCAAAAGGGGGGCTATTTTCTCAAATCCAACATGTTCTCTATTAAATTGGGAGGGTGTGATGTCGTTCTTGGTGCAGACTAGTTACAAATATTGGGCCTAGCCACAATGGATTTCAAGGATTTATACATGAGCTTCAATAAGGAGGGTCATAAAAACACCCTCAAGGGTCTCTAGTTGTCCCAAAAAATTATTAGCAGTCATTGTATGGAGAATCTCTTGAAGAAAGGTCACTTTGGCATTATTGTTGAACTTAATGCCATCCAATTTTTGGATAGCCCCTCGGAGGAAATTCACCTTGATTTGCAATTTCTTCTAAAAAGCATCAACATGTATTTGAAACACCTGGTGGATTAACTCATTTGCATGGCAGACACGATCACAGTATCCTCTTGATTCTTAGTAGTCAATCGTCCAATGTATGTCCTTGGCGATATCATTATTGCACAAAAGAATGAAATTGAAAAGATAATTCAAGAGTTGTTGGAGGACAGTGTGATTAGTCATGACACCATCCCTTACTCCTTCCTAGTAGTCATGGCACTGAAGAAAGAAGGCAATTGGTGCATGTTCCCTGAATTTTGTGTTATTAATAAGTTGACAGTCAAAGACAATTTTCCATTCTAGTCATTGATGACCTCTTAGATGAGCTTCATGGGGCCCAATTATTCACTAAATTGGACCTTCACGTTGGGTATCACTAAATCTAGATGAAGGAAGTAGATATTCCTAAGACTACCTATTGCGCATATGAACACCATTATGAGTTTTAATGATGCATTTTGGTCTTTGGAATGCCCCTTCTACTCTTTAGAGCCTCATGAATAATCTTTTCAACTTCATGTTTGTATTCTCTGATGATTTACATCAAGACCTAGGAAACACATCTGGAGCATGTTGATTCCTCCAGGATAACTAGTTGTTCCTCAAATGTTCTAAATGTGCTATTGGTGCTTCTGAAGTGGAATACTTGGTTCACATAGTCAGTGGGATAGAGGTGTGAGTGGATCCCAAGAAATCGAGGTAATGAAAGATTGGCCATGTCCTAAGACTTTAAGAAACCTACATGGTTTCTTAGGACTTACAAAATACTACAAGAAGTTTGTGAAGAATTATGGTCAAATTGTAGCCCCATTGACCACCCTGCTTAAGAAGAATGCCTTTGTCTAGAGTGAGGCAACAAAGAAGGCCTTTTTATCTTTAAAGGAAACCATATGTACTACCCCGGTCTTAGTAGTGCCCAATTTCACTAAGACTTTTGTATTGGAATGTGATGCCTCTTAAAGAGGTACTAGGGTTGTGTCGATGCAAGAGGGGCACCCATTGGCAATCACTAGTAAACAATTGCGTGACCAAAATTTGGGCAAGTTCACCTATGAGAAAGAAATGATGGCCATCCTTTATGTCATTCATACATGGAATTTGTATCTTATTAGGAGGCATATCGAGAGCAAGACAAACCACCATAGCTTGAAGTACTTTTTGGAAAAATGGTTTTCATCACTAGAACATCACAAGTAGGTTACTAATATTTTAGGCTATGACCATGAGATCATATACAAGGAGGTTTAAAAAATGTGGCAAATTATGCTTTGTCTAGGAAATACAAGGAAGGATGCCTCTTTTCCTTATCCTTATTGGTCTCATATTGGCTTGAAGTGGTACACCAAGCATGATTGGATAATGGAACCATGGTTCAACTCATCCAATAACTTAAGGAGGACCCCAACCCCCCTACCATCTATACATAGCAGCAAGACACCTTACAGTATAAAGAACATATTGTTTTGGTACAAAATTCGGCTTTAAAAGAAAGGTTGTTAGTGGAGTTGCATTCCTCTCCTACAATGGGTCACTCTAGCTTTCAAAACATCGACGAATGAGCTAAGTGCCTCTTTTGGGAAGAAGGCATGAAAAAGGACATCCATACTTTTGTTGTTGAATGTGAAGTTATTGAAGGAACAAGGGTGAAATAGTGAAGACTACAAGAGCATTGTAGCCACTATCCGAGATGACATTTCCATGGATTTTATAGTGGGCCTCCCTAAAGCCAACAACAAATTTGTCATCATGATGGTAGTTGATTGCCTTTGCAAATATACTCACTTTTGTTCTTTACCGCACCCATTTACGACGACGACCATTTCCTGAGACTTCATTGATCAAGTTTTTAAATTACATTCCATGTCTACTTCAACTGTGTCAAATCGTGATGCCACCTTCACCAACAAATTCTAGAATGAATTTTTTAAACTACAAGGCACACACTTGAAAATGAGCACAACTTATCATCCACAAACAGATGGTCAAACAAAAATGGTCAATAAGTGCTTGGAAACTTATTTGAGATGCTTTACTTGGAACCGATATCTTGATAGCACAAATGGGTTCAGTGGCTATCCTTTGCAGAATGGTGGTACAATACCACTTATTGTGGCACCATCAAAATGTCACCATATGAAGTTATCTATGTCCAAAAACCTCCTCATTGACTTCATATTTACAAGGCACATCCAAGGTTCAAGAAGTGGATATTACTTCTTCTTTGGAACCTAAAGGGTGAAGAGACTTCCACATTTCTTTACATAATTTGACAAGTAGTAAAATTCATTTCAGGAAACTTCACACATAATGGAATTCATCAAATAATTTATATAATAGTAAACCATTTGGTAACATCCATATAGGTTAGGTTGATGCAGATGCACATGGGAAAATATGTCAATGCAGAATTTTTATGAAACTTTAAAGAAAAAGTCCGTCCATTAGAATTTGATTGTGTAATGAAACTTAAAAACAAAAGACAATCATTACCTAAATTCAACACAATTAAGAAAATGATCAACCTGTACTTTTAGTATCATCTAATGCAAATTTCATTGTGTAATGAAACTTAAAAAAAAGAAGACAATCATTACCTAAATTCAACACAATTAAAAAAATGATCAACCTGTACTTTTAATATCAAATATCTTGACTTAAATTGAGATGTTCAAACTGATTCAGGAAAAATACTACTATGAAAATACTTCACATCAAATTCTCTACTGAATTCTTAAACTGGGTTGCCAAGTTCAAGTACTTAAATGTTAGTTAACATTTAGTTTCATTT
>JASDQU011102951.1:36468-46904 GCA_032191745.1 Picea mariana
CTGGTGAACTTTTACCTTGACCGATTGTTTCAAAAATTAGGTATACCTCATAATTTTGAAATTGTTAGTGTTTGACGGTTAAATAAGAGGAAAGCGGTCATTTCCCCCTCAAATTTAACCTCTGCGTCACGATCTTGATTCGATATTATAAAAGAAAAAGATGAGAGGAGGGAATAAAACTGACCTTAACAGCTTAAAATTACATGTACACAACAAATTATTGAGCATTCAAAAGTAAAACCAGGCAGTTCCAAGTATAAAGTTGTCACGGTTTCATTTGATATTAATGTCTTTCTACCCTGTCAGAGTTTATATAAAATAATCACTTTCACATGAGATAAGGTGTGAAACAATTGTGTGGATTGACTTGAAAATTATTAACAAAGCATAATATAATTCACATAGAATTGATGAACATGAACGACTCTGAGTATAAGCAATAAGTAGATCAGATATTAGCTCATATATTAAGTGAAAAACTGAACGGTCATAACAATGAAGTGACCACACCTAATATGCTATATAAACTTCCTATTAATACAAATATTTTAGCATAATTATTTAAACCAGATCTCGCAGTCTGATCTGATCTTAGCATAGCACAGGATGGAGACCAAGATTTGTGTATGCAATATGTCTATATATATTAGTAGAATCCGAGTCACATGTCATGCACGTACACACTCTGCATATTATTCTATATAATGTACACGCTGTGTCTCTATCGTCATCCTGCAATACAATAAATCAAATATTTGAATTAGATATAACATGCAACATGAAAGTTACAGAATGTGTGAGAGAGATCTGAGTGTTTGGTGTCTTGAAGTAGAAAAGCAAAGAGAAATTACTGTAATTAGTGTGGAATGGGAGGAGGCGCGGTGTAGATGCCAGCATGGCGATTATGAGGAGGTGGGGATTTGTAGAAGTGGGGAGAGTGTGAGGGAGGGATAGGCATTCCATGATGAATCGGCTTGTGGGTGTTGCGGTTAAAGGGACTAAGCATCTGGACGTTGTGAAGGGGAGTTTTGGGATTGAGAGGAGAAGGTGACCTGTGATGATTAGTGGGAAGCGACTGAGGTTTGTAGGGAATGGGATTCTGGTACTGATCATGAGGAGCAGCCATGGGAACCATGTGGACACGGGAAGGATTAATGGGATAGTGGGGTTTACCCGGAAGAGAAGGGTGGCGTCCATCCTGTACCAAGTTGGGGGCTTGATGCTGCTCAAAAAGAGGAGGAGGATGGGATTTGGAAATTAGTGATGAAGGGTGGGGCGAATCTAGAGGGTGTGGGGAAGAAGTAGGTGGCTTCATGTGATCTAGGGGAGGCTTATGAATAGGGATAGGAGAATGCTTGTCGTGTGACTGTGGAGATAACGAAGAATTATGCCCCGGCAAAGGCTTACCATTGTGATGGAAAGGGGGGCCGGTAGATGGAGAATGTGCGATGTCAGAGGAGTAAGCGTATGCACAAATTATGGACTTTCTCAACCCCCAAGTGAGTTTACTTTTCGTTAATCTAACAAAATCCAAAGTGACTTTGTCAACCCCCAAAGTCAATATAAACGACATTTTTCATTCTGTTATCCTCCATCAAATCCAAATTGACTTCTTCAACAACCAAAGTCTATATAAACGGAAAATTAACTGCCCCTTCACAATTTTTTGTCAAAATATTGAAAATGACAATGTTTTTTAAATATTGAAAATGACATACACAACGCTCGTTTTAAAATTCCATTGAAAATTTTCGAGAAAAACTTGAAGCTTTTCCTTTATAAGCTAGATTACGATGTTACCTTCATTTTGAAGAAGAAATCCATTTACATAGTGTTATCAAGCTTATTTATATTTGTCCGTAACGTATTATTCCACTTTTGATTAGAACACAGTCTTCTATTAATCCGTATAAGGCTACAAACAAAAATATCATATAGCTATCTAGTATTTAACCAATGCGATTACATGATAGCAAATAAATTACAAGGATGAGCATAATTATAAACAGACCAAGCTATAGCATCTCATCAATTCATACGACATGACAATAACTAGCATACCGGGAAAGGGAATGCCGAAAAAAACTAAGTAGCATCCATCAATGGACATTTTGTAAACTCCATTGATTTATGGCTTAAATATTTTATCCAAATATAACAACTGAACTTTGAATGTTTGCAGTTTCAAGTTATTAGCGAGCTAATCCCTTGGTAGGTAATATCGCCTCTGACAAAAGAATAAAGAGTCATTCATGAAGTTTTCTTTGCAGCCCTGAATCTTAGGTCTTGTGTATTGAAACTGAAGATTTAACCAAGATTCAAGCAATTTATTTTAAAGTATATCCTCCTATGTTATTCATTCTAAACCCAGAGAGGATAATGATTCATAATAGATTTGTAAGGTACGAAATAACAAAGAAGGATTTAAAATTGCAATAACAAAATTGTCTTGAAAGAAAAATATTTATAAAAACCTAAATATTTATAAAAACTACCAAAGAACTTCAAAAAAACATTCGACCACCCATTTACATCGAGAAAGTACCCACTCTAGTGGAGTTTTATGATGAATAGGTTTTTACAAATATTAGTTCTTTTCTACAATGGACCAAAGAACTGCAAACGAAGAAATGGATTGCAAACTTAAATATTCATAAAAACCCTGAAAATAACTTTCAAGTTAGCTTTATATAAATATTTATGTCAAAAAAGGGGTCACAATTACTAACAAATCATAAGAAAATCTGGTATAGAATTTGAAACCCCAAGTGGGTCATAGAACAAAACATAAACCTTAGTGGAATATTCTATAAAAGAAGTTCATCCACAGCTTGCAGAACCATTGCCTTGCTCTGACGACCACCTATTTACATGGAGAAAGTACCCGCTAAAGGAGGGGAAAGGGAGAAAGTACCCACATTTTCCTCTAATCTGCGAGACTAACTAATTTTTTATCTAGAACTTTATCGGAGGTTCGGAAAAATATATTTAAACAGTTACATTGTAACAGTTTGTATCAATGTTATGTAAGGAAAGGAAGGAACATAAATATAAGAATTTTCTTCACCTTTGTGTATTTATTTGTTGTTTTCTTCTCAACGGTTAAGTAGATTTTGGCATTTATTTTATCTGGTGAATCACTTAGTTTATGTCTATAGTGAAATGTTATGTTGTCAATGGTTTAATCTATTTTAAATCCATTAACTTTTTGTAATGTCAATACCACCACCTACTTGTATACGGAGAAAATAAAAAAGTAACATACTATGTTCAAATTTACATATTAAGTTATAACATTTTGTAAGTGATAGGAGCCATTGACCTTTTAGTTGTGACCGTCATTTTCATAGTCTTGAACGATTATGAAGAAGTGGATAAGGGAAACTTCACTCCAATCTTAAAATATTTGTGATGGAATTTATTGAATGGGAAAATTGTATATATACGAATGTGAAAAAAAAGATTGGATATAAAGGACTCCAAATGTGGTTCGTAGCCAGTATGAAAGTATTAATTATAGGTTTACTGCATATGAATCTTTTAATCCACATCATCAGAGAAACAATGCAGAAAGTTTGAGTGAAGAGTTTACCCCAAACATATTGGATAAGAAATTCCATTGTGTGTTGTGCAGTTGTGTCATGATCACATTCATAGGGCCGCTAAACTCCAAGAAACTAAAACATACATGTCTACATGAAATTCAACAATATAGTTCAACATAGTAACTTAAGTAAAGAATATTGTACCTAAAACCTTCATGGTCATGCAAATTTGTCTACAAAACCAAATCTAGACCACCAAAGCCAAGATATTTTTCTTCCCTCCAATTAGAACAACTTGCAATTGTGCATTGCTGACACAATATTTCCCATTTTTAGTAATATAGTGGCATGATATGTTGGGATTTATAATTTTCTTAAGGAACATAATTCACGTAAGGAACACGATATGTTGGGATTTATATGTCACAATGGAGAAAATACGAGGAGAAGATATTTTGAGATTTTGAAGCTATAAAAAAATTAGAAGATGCCAACCTCTTTCTATGCAACAATGCTCAAACTCTCTCACACTTGAGTTTAATGAAAGAAAATAAAATTTGTTTTCTAGAAAATTGGTAGAAAAATTATGAAAGAAAAAATCTTGGTCTCTTGGAAATGTTTCATGAAACAACCTTGAAACCATCCTAGAGAAACAATACATGAATCTTTCAGCAAATTAACAATGAAGACAATTCCAAAATGCAAAATAGAAACTTGACATGAACCATGCTACCACTATATCTAGAATTGAGATCACTTAGTTCACAACTTCAACCGATACAATTTACTTCCGTTAGAAATTGGGTCCAATTGATTTGTGTTATATCTAGAATTGAGATCACTTAGTTCACAACTTCAATCGATACAATTTACTTCTGTTAGAAATTGGGTCAAATTGATTTGTGTTTTAGATAGAAAATATAAAAAATGAAACCAATCATCCTCAATAAACCCCAACTGGGTCCAAAATCTAAAACATCAAACCAATCAATTCCAATCCCATTTGAGCCTTGGTTGGATGGTAAATTAGGGTCTTGATTAAAAAATAAAGTGGGGTGTTTCATATCCACCAAAGTTCAATCCCAAAATCGCTATCCCATTTGAGCCTTGGTTGGATGGTAAAGCAGGGTCTTGATTAAATAATAAAGTGGGGCATTTTATACCCACCAAAGTTCAATCCCATATAAATTGGTTTCGTCTTCTTATTAGTTGCTTCCCCTACAAGAGGGGGGAAAGGGGTGTGACCGAATAAATAGCTCACGAGCCAGATTCTTAACAACAAAAAATATACCAAAATATTGTAAACTAACAATTCCATCGTAATACTTCCAGAATGAGAACAATGCTTACTCCCAGAATAATAAGGGCACCTTT
This sequence comes from Picea mariana, assembly GCA_032191745.1. Classification (NCBI taxonomy): domain Eukaryota; kingdom Viridiplantae; phylum Streptophyta; class Pinopsida; order Pinales; family Pinaceae; genus Picea; species Picea mariana. Next base: position 41,388 of record JASDQU011102951.1, read on the forward strand.
CTGGCACAGTGATATGAAAAAAAAAAACATTTAACCAACCTCATAGCATTGGACAAATAATGAACAATTGTTTTGGAAGCGACATAAGCACCAATCCACGTTACAGGAGCCCAATTTGTCTGTAAATTGATTAGTTTTCGACTTTTGAGCCTCTTAGAACTTGCTTATCTCTAGATGTAATCAATATTGAATTCCCTAAATGGAAATCTTGTGTTTGAATAGGAAAAAGTTCATTCACCTGATTCACGTCGTCTACATCATCTAAAATTATGAAGGCGTTAGAAGATTTGAGAGGTTATATGAGAATCTCTTTACCTTCAGCAACACTGTCTATTGTCTTATCCAATCCAGTTAAACTCTTAAGAAGTTTTCTTTGCAACGAATTGAAAGAGTTTTTATATGCATTATCTCTGACATCAAATAAAAAGCAGGATCTATAATAATCTGATTTCTTCCAAATGAAGAATTTGTTTTCCAAAGTGGTGTTTCCTACGCCACTGACCTTACCAAATACCGCAGGGCCAGAAAGAATGTCCTAGAGACCGACGCCAATTATAGACGAGAACTGCAAATTTCAACATGTTATTGGAGATACATTGATTTTTCCATTCCATTACTCCATCAAAGGGGTCGACCACCATTCGATGATATACATCAAGGTCATTGGTCAATTGAGGCCGGGGTAATTTGCAACAGGAAATAACATTCTCGTTTTAACTTACATCTATTAAGAGAATGGACAATTAGTAAAGCTATTTATATCTTCGGTGAGCCACGCCAAATGGTATACAATGTAATCCTCCATAGTAACAATAATGACTTTCTTGATCACTGGTGCAGTCATCAGTCTGAATCACTATTTTTCCCTCCACATTGGATTTCATATGAGGCACCATCTCTTTTATAACACACATTAGACCAGTAAAGTTGAGTAGATCTCAAAATTTAAATTTCTCCTTTTTCTTTTAAGTAATTTTGATCGAGTGGTGTTTGTTTCAGGCAAGAAGGTGTGCACACGTACCATATACATTGGTCTCAAAAGTGGACTGGAGAAGACCCACGTACCATATACATTGGTCTCAAAAGTGGACTGGAGAAGACCCAGGGGCAACTCGGTGCTCCGAAGGAATTGATCCCACAAGCTCGGATTTGTGAAGTTATCTGGAGCACAAAATGCAAGCCATTTTTCCACAGAGCATTTTTGTTTTCTTAAACTAATACCATGATTAAAAATTAACGTCAGAGATTCCTCATTTCCATAAGAGAAACGTTAAATTATGTACTCATTTTTTTTAGTTGTGCTTTACACAAAAAAAAACACATTTCTATGTTAAAACATTTTTTACATAATGTTTTCTACTTCTTTTTTAAAGGTTATTAGTACAATTGTTTTTGTTTAATTATAAATTAGAGTTTACAAATATTTTTAAGCAATTAATATAAACATTGAATATTTACGCCAAAAGGCGTACACCTATTGACAATGGGCACATCTTAAATCTTAATCTTATGGCCAACAATTGAATATGTTGGCATATTCTTAGTCGTCCTCCCAAATCAATGAATGGGATTTACTGTTCATAACTTCCTTGCATTTATGAATGCATGCGTTAACATGTTTACCTTTTCACATTTACCTAATCATATTAAGAAATTACTGTAAGGCCATATGATTTCCACGTTTAAATGATTAACAAAAATTAATATCTATGCAAGATTTTATTGCCACGTATAACTGTTGGAATGTGAACCATGTTCGGTCTAAGTTGTGAACCGTGGCGTTTGGCTGATTGATATATTTTGTGGCATTTCATGTTATAGTCTTCTGTAGTTAATGGGCGATGCCTTTCTTTCTGACTTTTCATGTTATAACCTTAAATGCGTGATGCCGGGATTTCGATTTGCGTGATGCCTGGATTTTAATGGTGTTCGATTCATCAATTCTGTAGATTCCAGCGTGTACCATGCAATCACTGAGTCCTGCTGAGTGCGATCTGACATGAGGCGGCGACTATTTGTTATAGGGTTTTACAAGAAATAGTGGGAAGACTGAAAGAGGCCCTGGATAGAGCACAAAATTGGTCTAGAACTCTCGCTTCAAACGCCTTCACGGCCTAAGGAAAACCTCATCACTTCACAATGATTTTAAATTTATTTTATTTTAGTTTGATTCCATTTCATTGGGGCGTGCATTTCATTTTAGGTTTTACGAATGTGGCATAGCTTTGAATTTGGTTTTCAATTGGGCTTTTATGAATGTGTGAAGCGTTGCCCATTTCAATTTGGATTTTATGGCGAGTGTTTCAGTTCTTTCGCATAACCCATTTCCTCCTTGGCCTTTTCTCTACGAACTTCAATCCGTTCTTGTAATATTCATGGTCCGGAATAGGTCTGAGATCCTTTGTCTCCCATAAGCATCATTGTTTTATTTGAGAAACCCTCATCATCAACACCCCCCATACCCACTATGATTCTTGCCTCATAGGGAGAACTGAATTAGGTTTTGGCATGTACGTTTTAGCGTTAAAATTTCGCCAAAAGTTGATCAAGATAGAAGTTGCCTTCTTTCACAGCTTGTGAACTGCATCGTCGAGCAGACCTAGGTCTCTGAAAGACGAATAAGCCAGCTTAACGTTTTCATTCCATGGCGATGGCAGCGTGTAGATATGAGACTCTTTTCGAGTCCCAGATCTTTTATATTGTCATTGGGAATTTTACTGGCCAAAACCTTTCGACGTTCACCAGCCACGAGTTTGTGGCTGTACTAGTTTATTATTCATTTGGGTAAGTGTTTCATATTTTATTATTCATTTTGGTAAGTGAAACATTGGAAAATCAATTTCTGAAAGTGTCTCCCTTACAGTTGTAAAAATTCGATTAGAAATTAATGGAGAATATGTTTTGACGTAGGAGATTGTTGAGGCTCGATGTAGTAGGTGTCACGATGAGAAATTTGTCATGAAAAGACTTTATCACTCTATATAAATCTAAATCTATATTTTTATAGTAAAAAAAAATTATATATATTTCTAAAATAAGTTAAATTAATTCACTAACATAATTTTATATAACTTGAGTGGCCCTAATGGTTAAGAACACGTGTTTCCTCTTAAGAGGTCACAAGTTCAGATCCATAGGGGGTAGGGTATGTATACCTCCATAGACTTTACCAATCTCACAAACAAGGGGGTCTCATACACCAATTTGATGTGGCTTAACCATGATCTTAAAAATAGATTATTACTATTATTATTATAATCAAAATTTGAATTAATAAAATTAAATAATAATTTTAAAATAAAATTCTAATCAAAATTTAAAAAAATATAGGTAAACTGAAAATATTGACTTCTTATTTACTCATAGATTTTGCAATCCCATTTGCCACCTATTTTTTACCCTATATAGATGAGTCCAATTCGCCAACCCTTTTTTTACCATTAATAGATCAATATATAAAAACTAAATTAAATTAATTGATATGACTTTCCACATTAAATTAAATTACATGGTTGCTTTGATTTGGCCAATCATGTTCCTAACTTCCTTATGGCAACGGTCGATGATGATATCATTGAATGACATGTGCAACTTCAGGAATATACACGACGAGAATGTAGGGACAGTTGTATCTAATAGGATGGGACAAATTTCATAATCTAGACACTACACATCATCCTGTTACTGAGTTGGGTGACTGACAACTGCAACAAATTTGGAAACGAGAATCCAGACGAGATGGCAACACGATAGCATGTGACAATGGGTGTCTCTCGCTCATTCTTCGTCAGCTACCACCAGCCCCACGCCTTCGACTGCCCCTTTTCACTGAAATGCATGCCAAAGAGGCGTCCATAGTCAGCCCGGAAACGGAGCAGGAATGAACTGAGCAAAACACTTTCTATGGAGATGAGTTTATCACCTCTTCGTGGATCTACTATACTCGCCTCGACAAACCCCAGAATATATAATTCTTTAACTGCACCAGTCAGCATTTTATTTTAATTTGTTCGGACAAAGAGGAAATGTAGAGACGAATAATTCTATGATGCATGGAACTGCAAGGAGCTTTAATAATTCCAATCGAAAATATTATCGACAAGGTTAAGAAATGGTGCATTCCGTGGTAGGTAAAATGCTGGATTGCAGTTTAATGATTTCGTGTTTACATGGATTCAGAGCTTCCCTTCTCTGTGCGAAAATCCTTAAGAACGTTAGTCTGCTAAAGACTGTAATTTGTCTGCCAAGGAAACAATGTCGGCGCTTTGCTGTCCCCGTTCAATTGCGGAGAAGATCGTATTTCGCGGTTAATTATTCTTCTTCTGGCTATGAATTCGAGATAATCTCTACCAGAGGCATGTACTGTTTCCACGGCCATATTTACAACAAATATTTTTGCTGAATTGTTAAATCTTTACAATACTTTTGCTAAATCTTTAAATCTTTAAAACGCTGTTTTGAATCTTGGCTGTCGTAACGAAAATTACTGCAATTTAAAGGATTTATTGTGTGAATCGGTGAAAAACTGGCTTCCTTTGGTTTGTTTCTTTAGCTTATTCTATTTTGCTATCGCAATGGTCTTGCGGACTTTAAAGTTTAATGTAGAACTCCTTGATTTCATTTCCTAATTTATAGGACGCATTAGTTTTTTTTTTTTGCTATCTATTTTTTTAATTTTTCTATCACAAACCGAAGACATCAACTTTCCAGGAAAGTTTATCTGATCTTATGCGCCGACTCTGTTATACTGTTGAGTGATGGAGGATGTCTGTCACTTGCGTGACAAGTGCTTTCGTTTAGAGACGAGAATATGTAAAAACCCTAGTCGAAACAAAGAAATCGAAGTGCTCTGCTCGAAGCTCATACCTTGTGCGTTGTGACATCGTAAACGCTGACGGTTCCGTTACAGAAGATCGTCAACGAAGCAGTCGTTGTCTTGCCTGTTGTTGCCATTGCAAAAGCCGAAATTTATTAAACGACAAGCCAGAGACACAGTCAAGACTTGGCTGCTATCTGAGCAGTAATAACTGATGATATCCATAAGAATAACAAAACAAATCAAAACTGACATTAGAGATGAATATACCTGGAAATTGTAGCATTTGTCTGGACAGATCCGTGGGAGAGGAAAGGCCATCGTTGTGACTGCACACTACTAGGTGCCGCGGTATTTTGAGTATATTTGCAAGCTGGAGTCTCGTGGTTTGTAGCTGGATAAATGGAAGCCGCAAAACCTATTGGGTGAGGAAATAATCCCTTTAACCCTGGAGTGAAGGAATCCATGTGAACCTGAGATACTCAATGGCATGACGCCTCATCATCTCTAATTTTTGTTGAGGCCTCCCGTGGATGCCAGGGATCGAACTGTGACCATCACTCGGCATTTTCGTTGAGCAAACACAAGAGCCAATGCGGGGTTATATGATACTGAGTAGCGTATGCGGGGTTATCTGATACTGAGTAGCATATGCGGGGTTATGGGTGAAGGCAGGAATCCGCATTGAGGCGGTGGACGAC
>JASDQU011102952.1:696-16840 GCA_032191745.1 Picea mariana
ATGGGAACCTGGGCTTGAGCGTTGATTATGTGTCTTGGAGGTCCTAACCTTGCAGGGTAGGATGGGCGGGTGGTCAGTTTTACTTTTGTAGTGGTTGCGTCTTGTTGGTTGTCGAATGGCGACGTAACGTCAAGTGTGTCTGTTACTTATACATGCACGCACACACCTTAAACACAAAAAGAAAAAAAAAGAAAAAAAAAAAAATCACCTGTTATTACAGTGGTTGTCGTAACGAGGAGGTCATTACACATTCTGACACTTCCCTTGCCCCCTTTCAAAGGACCTTCTCTATCCTCTATCGGTGGCATTGATCCTAGTGGCACCATTCTGTCATTCACACCAAATTATCAGATTCCTGTTGGTGGACAACTTCACCAAGGAGGCCCAACTCACCCCCCCCTTGTAGTAAAAATACCAATTGGAACACAACCCCCAATTGGAACACAAAGCTCGATTGGAGCACAACCCCCACCGACCCCACCCTATGGACAAAACATACCTCCATCCTTGGCCCAGTATTGGAACCATCTGATACAACATAATCCTCAATCGAGTAGGGGGCAACAGCCTCCAGGTACATCCTTTATACCCCCTAGTATGGGCCAACCATGTCCAAGTACGTCCAATCTTATTTGCAGCTCAAATGCTCAACCCCACGCCCTTGTTCAAGGATACAATCCAATGAGCTACTTTCCTCCAAAATAACCACCGAATCTGCCTGGGTCTTCACATTATATACAGACTGCTTATGGTCCCACTGGTTTGCCGACAGGACTCCCTCCCCAAAGCCACCAATACCTGCATGTGAATAGACAGTTACCCTTCTTAGCCACTTTGGACCTCCCGGATCTTTCAAGGATTTTAAATGATCCGATCTGTCACTCTCACCAATGGCCCACTATACCGGCCAAACTACCATCTGACATCCCTAAATTCGATGGCAAAGCAGGAGAGGACCCGAACAATCACTTCATGAATTTTCACCTCTGGTGCTCATCCAACTTCTTGATGGATGACTCTATTCATTTATGCCTTTTTCAACGAACTCTCACAGGTTCTACCGTGAAGTGGTATATAGAATTACCATGAGGTTTCTTCATCAACTTCAACACCCTAGCTACGACTTTCCTCACCCACTACCAGTTACCGATCCGTTATGAAATAGGGACCGATATTTTGAGTTCTTTCAAGCAAAACAAATCCACTCATATCTCTAATCAAATTCATGAGTGGTGATGAAGATGATGTCACATCAAACTCGAACTTCCCGATCAGCTGCTGGCAGAGTGGTTCACGGAATCATTTGTGAATGAAATTGGTCGTGACATCACCATGGGTGGAGTTGTCATGTGTAACATCCCGCTCTGGCGCACTGAGAAAACTTATTCCTTGAGGACACTTGCTCGCAAGTGATCCAGATTTTTATGATATTAAAACATTTATCCTTGATTATGATGCGTTATGATAGCTAACATGATGTCTACTTCTTTGACATAGACAGGTGCTATTGACTCAGTTTTATTGAGTGTGAAGGGTTTTGGACCTTGAGGATGCAGAGGCATCAATGGAACCCCTTGGACTCTGAAATGAGTCAGGGAGTGTTCTATATGGGTTGATTTATTTATTGTGATATTTCATTGATTTGATGATATGATGTGGACATGTTCTGACACGATTGTTGATGATGCAGGCTGACAATAGCTTGTCGACCAGACTCTTATATGGAGTAAATGGGCCACACACGATTTCCAGAGAGGTTGAGGGAGAGCGGTGGATAACAGCCCTGCCGCAGCCTACTAGCACTCCCACCGTGGCTCGATTTGTAGGTTGACGATTACCTAGTTCGAGAGGATCCACGATGCCGTGAGGGTAGACTGCGACAGTCGCTCACGATGATTCTAACGGTCGCACAATAAGGTGGGGGCCTTATTCCTTAGATCCCTTAGTCTCCCACAAGTTCACCTGACGGAGTGTTGACTCCAGGGGTTATAGATGTCTACCAATCAGTCAAGTTGGCGAGTGGCACCCTTGGAGCATGTGGTGCATCCTGAAGGGCACGTTGCGCAAAAGAAGCACAAGTTAGCGAGTGACACCCTTGGAGCATGTCGTGCACCCTGAAGGGCACATCGTGCAAAAGAAACAACCAAGGCGAGTGGCACCCTTGGAGCACGTGGTGTGTCCTAAAGGGCACGTCGCATTGATGATGAGGAAGGAACAAACCTAGATGGCCCTAAGACATTTAACACCTTAAGAAATTCTTAAAATGACTTCCCTAAATAATTGTCACCTAGTTCAGAATCTAAACCCAAGTCGAAAACTTCTCTAGGGTAAAATTTTGTTAAGCCTTAAGAAAAAGACCCTATAAAAATAAAAATCAAGATATAAACTAAAACCCACTTAAGTAATAGTTTTAGTCTTCTTAAATTTAGAGGGTAAAATGAAGAGAGAAATAATTTAATTAAAATCCGTGGTTTCAAATTGCATAGAGGAAATAAATTATTTAACTTGGGGAAGTATAAAAAGTTTTAAATTAATAATAAAGGGAAAAGAGTAAATAGCACAATTGCCATTTTGGCTCTAATAAAAAGGGGAAAGACTGTGTCTGAAATTATTACGGTGGAAATTATAGATCTGGATTATAGGAATGAGATATGTGTGTCTGAGTCGATTCTGGATTTTTATGTTAAATTTTCTATGTTGAATTAATACACCTATGAAACATTGAGTTGAGCAAACACCAATGTAGTATTCACCACCCCCTCTAACAGTCCGGGCATGTATGACCCAACTTGCCGTGTGAATGCTAGAAACCCTTTTGTTTAGCTAAATCTTCATGTTGGTTTCAATTCCTGAAGTGGTATATCTGAATGTAACTGAATCTACATGTCTGCAAAGCATCGAGGGTTCGATTGAGCACAACGCACTTTATGTTCCAAATCTTTGCACTAAAACTTGTAATGACAGTTATGTGTAGAACGGTGGTAATGAAGTTTCATTCCTTAAAATTTCTATGTTGAATGTATACAGGATGTTTTTTGTATTTAGGAATGGTTATGATGCATTTTAGGCTCATTTTATTTTTTTACCTGACCGAATGATTGAAAGGTTACTTGTCCAGTTACAGCGCTGCTATGAATTTACAGGCCGAATGGCTGAATCCCGTCACTATTTACAACACATGGCTACTGTTCCAGCCCTTCTTCCACCTGAATTTCAGCCCTTAAGAAAAATCCTGGAGCTCTAGCATTTAATTTAAAAGGGGAAATGCTAATTTTTGACGGGGTGATTTCCATTCCTTCCAGCACCTGTTACCTCTGCAAATTTACACCTAAACCCTTTTCCTCTGCAGTGTTTAAAAACTGTGTCCTTCTTGTTGTTACCCCCTCCCTTGGCGAACCAAGCCTAGTCTGTCTGCGCCTCACCCTGCGACTGTATCTTAGGGTTGTTGGGCCCTTACCTCTGCAAGTCGTGTTAAGGCGACTGTGAGGGGTCCTCTGCGACACTTCCTGGAATAACTTGGTCGTCCTAGCTGTTGTCGTCTGCCTAGTTCCTAATTGTCAGTGGACAGTTGCCATTTGATTGAATTAAGGCATGCACTCTCAGCCACCACAGTCATGGCTACTGCAACAGTTTTATTACCACACCTCTTGCTTCTACTCATTTAAGGTTAGTAACGTCGCCCATGCCTGGTGCCATTGATTCTCTACATCGATGCTACACCCCTCCCCTTCGGCGGACCGTGTAAACTGGTTATCTGTGTCCCTTCCTCTGCCAGATGTTAGTTTCCCCCTTGACTCTGGATGTGCTGCCCCTGAATTCACGATTTCTGGCTGCACTCACGGGAAAGTTGTTGGTGGTGGATATCAAGCCTTGGCCACGTGGTTGGGCCATTGATTAGGGCTAGTGCACCTACCAATGTAAATTACTGATGTTGTTTTATCCACAGGTAGTATAATGTAGTTTAAACAAAAGTAATCTTAGTGTTAGACCATGACTGAAACGTAACGGGTCGCTGTTTTAATTGCAAGGTTATTTAATAAACACAGTGACTTTGTTCCTCCTGACACCTTATGGCCAGGTTAGCATATGAAGTGTAGTGTCAATATAATATTCGCGTTAGATTGTGTAAAGGTACTGTCATTGGAACCTAAAAGAAAATTTACAGTAAGATTCGAATAACCTATCCATTATAGTGTTATGTGTAATTATGTGCAACGATATGGTAATGAAATGTAGTGTCAATATAATATTAGAGTTAGATTTATGTAAAGGTACTGTCATTGCAACATAAAAGAAAATGTAAGGTTAGAGTTGGATAACCTATAAATATAGTGTGACTATGTTTTGATTGCAATACTATGGTAATAAAAGGTAATGACATTGCAATTTTATCGTATGGTATGGATAATTTATTGTTACTAATGACATAAATGTAAGGCCACTGGAACTAAGTACCATAATTTATTGTGATTTAGTAAATGGGGATGTACAATCAATTAAAGTTGCTTAGTAATGGATGGCATTTAATTTGAATTTATATTAAATAAATTTACAATATGTTCATGTTAATGCTAGGGTTCAATTAATGTTAATGATTATGTGGTTATCGTTTTAGGGTATTGATAAGGTAAATGTTATAGATAACATAAAGGGTAAGGTGGTTATCCTGTATGGTAAGGGAAATGTTGCCTTATTGTTATTGATAACAATTAAAATGTTGGTAATTGTAATTTGTTGCAAGCTTTTCGAACATAAAATGTTAAGTAGGTACCATGTATGGTAAGGGTTATGGTAGTTTTGCGGTTATTAGATATGACGTATGATGTACTGTAATTGTAAATTATGGCCTGGATATTGAGATATAAAATGTATGTTGTTATTATGTTACGGTAATGATTTCTTTCATTTATTAATTCATTGGCAAGGTTATGGATATAAATGTAATTTTGATTTATTTTATGGTAAAGTGATTGTAACTTCATGGCCTTGGTAGCATACAAGGAGTAATGAGATTGGTGATTGATGTTTTAGTTGCAAGGTTATTATAACATAAGATGTGAGGCTGTTAAGATAATGTTATTGAAATTTTATGGTATATGTAACATATAAGATATCTTGAGATTGTTAATTAATTTTAGGGTTAGTACTATAATTGGAATTGTCCAAACTCACCATTGTATGATATCAGACCCTTCGATTTGATATAGCTAGTCACTCTGTATTTAAGTCTGTGTGTGTGATCATTTTCGGTGTAAAGAATTCAGGTCGTATCAGTAGTCTCGGGCTCTTTAAAGGCAGAGTTCCCACCACTGCGACCTCTTGACAGAGATTACTAGTTTCTGCCTGAGCAGTCGGCCAGGAGCCTATCTTACATTCTCTCTCTCCGGAGCAGAGAACTAAGATTAAACGCCCTTCTTTCCTGTGCAGAAATAGTAAAATCTACTACTATGGATTCTTCTATCTGTGTTCATACTGTACATAACATAGTATGTCGTTTAATGCTTGCATTTACTTGTTGTGCACCTTATGTCTTCTTGTTATGATCATCGTGGTTGTGTCTTGTTAGCTGTTAGGTGGCGACGTAGAGTCAAGTGTGTCGGTTTCCTTTTTACATGCGCGCACACACCTTAACACAAAAAAAACATTTGCACTCGTTATCATAGTTTTTTTTGTAACAAGGAGTTTCGTTACATCATGGAAGAATAGACCATTAGTCGTGCTCAATACCTTGACCTCGTTTACTCACAAATGGGCACTCTTTACGACTTACTCCCTGATGCACCTCGTCCTTCTACTTCTGCCACTTCAACTACTCTTGCTGCTTCTCATGTACCTGACGATGTGATTGGCACTTTCCATGCCCAACCGCACTCCGTCCAAACCTCTAGCAACAACCCCAAACCCGCTTCTTCTAATGTTCAAAATGCTCCATCTCCTACCCCTCCCACTGGCAAGACTTTTGAGGTAAATGTTGTTCAATCTACGCCCACCAATAAAAACAAATCCAGAAAAGGAAAGGGTAAGAATAAGGAGGACAAAAATACTTCGCAAGCAGAGAGAACCAAAACTCCACCTATTGACGATAGGGATAAGTGCAAACCCCGATACCCTTGTCTTAACTGTGGTGATGATCACTACACTAAGGATTGTCCATGACACACCGAGGTTACTAAGTTCCTTCAAGGGACCACGAAACCACCCACTTCGGCCGTATTGTCACAACCTTTGCCTTCTCAACAATAGGCCCAATTGGTCATTCATGACCAACCATCCCCCTCCACTACATCTTATGTCTTAATGTGTACAGGTGATTCAAAGCAAAGTGACATCACACTTACCACTCGAGCCCAAGATTATTCTCCCTCTAAAGATAAGATTGATGTTATACCTCCTTCATTGGTCCAACCATCTCCCATGACTCCACCTACCAATGATCCTCTTCATCTCGAATGACCGAGCCTCGACACAGTTCTTCGCCCTCCTCCAAAGGGCATCGTTCGAAAATGATCTTTCAATCCTCATGCTCATGCTGCCCAGAACTACAACATTGTTGAAGATTTTTCCCAAGCACCATCCGTGATGTCATCCCTCGAAGTCCTTCAAAGTTGTCCCATACAACGTAAGGCACTGTTGAAAGCTATCGGTGGAATCGACCCGAAGGATATGAATTTAATAATTTTTTACTTGGAAGATCACATTCCAAGGTTACCCCCTAAACTTGCATTCCAAATACAAGTGATTGTCTTCGACAAAAACATTTGTATAACTGTTATCGACGAGGGTGCCTCAACGTGTGTCATGTCTATTACCTGCTGGAAATCCATCGACTCTCCCTCTTTGAATGAATCCCATAACACACTTAAAGCCTTCAATGGCTCTGGTTTTAAGACTTACGGTGTCCTTCCTTCATTGCCAGTCATGTTAGAAGGCAAAACGGTCCAAGTTGAAGTGGAAGTCTTTGACGCTCCTCTTGATTACAACCTTCTTCTTGGCCATAGCTAGATTGATTCCATGCGCACAGTTGTGTAGACTCTTTTTCGTGTTGTACATTTCCCACATCAAGGAAAGGTCATTACCATCAACCAATTATCCTTCTTTAACTTGGATACATGTATTGGAAACATACCGTTCATCGCCAAACCCCCCTGGATACGAGAACATTGTTGTAGGTCTTCTCAAAGACTCTTTGTTAATGGGTACCTTCCCCATTCCACCATTCGATGTTCCACACCCATCTGTTGCTTCAATCAACATGATCTCCACCTTGATTCATGGAACCCCTGCGTCACATGACCCATGGATGGTACCCGAGCCTGACGATCATCTTCGTTACAACGACGCAATGCCTTTGAGTCCGATCGAATCCGCCTATCAGGCCATTCAATCGACAACCCCTTCTACCCCCTCTCTTGGTGATTTATCTCCAGATCCTTTCTGCCTCATTTTTCCCATGGACAAGATGATTATGTCCGTCATGGAAGACATCCCCTGGAATGATGGACATCACCATTCCATCCTCTTCCTGGAACAACACACCATCAAGAGCTACCAATGGATCTCGACCCCGTCGACCATTGTCTTCATTTCAACCGTTCCCGAGTCCACACATGATGTGTTTTTCGAAGGGAACTTAAGCAATATCTCACCCACTATTCCCCTCGACATATCCATCAAACCTGGAATTGTCGAAAATGTGCATATTGGATCTTCGTGTTCCCCTGATGAAATCGTCACCTACAAGTCACTTTTCAAATAATTTTGTGACGTCTTTGCCTGGAGCTATGAATAAATGTCGGGTATTGACCCCAACATTGTGATACATGAGATTAATACATACCCAGATGCTCAACCCATCCGACAACTCCTTCGTCCAGTTCACCCACGTAAAGTGCTTACTATCAAGCTTGAAGTCGAGAAACTTTTCAAAGCCGTCTTTATTTACCCGGTGGCTCTCACTGACTGGGATTCCAATCCTGTCCCGATCAACAAGAAACAAGGCAAAATCCACTTGTGCATTGATTATAGGGATATTAACAAATCTTGTCCTAAAGACAACTTTCCTACCCCCTTCATCGACTAGATTGTCGACGATCGTACCGGAAGCGAAATCTTCTCTCTGATGGATGGTTTCTCCGGATATAACTAGATTCAATAATCACAACTTAGGGAAAGAGTCTTGTCCTATCCTTCTTTGTTCTAGATCCAGGTGGATCTAGGGAGATCTGTTAGTGTCCGAACCTACCGATTAGTCCAATAAAAATCGCCAAAACCTCTTTTCCACTCTTGGGTCACCCCGGTCTAGATCCACATTTTCTTGGTCACACAAACTAATGGTGCACCCCTGTTCAGATTTGCGCACCTTAGGAGAGTTTTTGGTCAGAAGTTGAGCCATGGCTTGCGTGGTCACCTTCTCCTATAGATCGCCTTCTTGGGAAGATCATATAGTGAGAGGTAGTTTTTATAATTTACATGGCTAATATGTATTATGTATCGAAAATATGATTAATACAAAAAATACCAAATATATATGTGTGTGTGTGTGTGTGTGTGTGTGTATGTATGTATGTATGTATGTATGTATGTATGTATATTAAATTTGATAACCATAATTGTAATTATAAAAGATATAAATATTTAATTTTACAAATAGACATAAAATAAATTGTAAAATCGTACTATCCAAATGTTGGTTTAAAATATTTTAGGACAAAATATTAAGAAATAATAATAATATTTAAAATTATTATTGATGTAAGGAATATTTTTGATATATTTAATATAGTTGGTTTGTAATTAGTAAATTTAATATTTAATGTTCGCATATGCATGATGAAGATAATGTGGATGTATAATGGGAAGCTCCAACATGGAGAGATGAAAATGCACTAGATAATACAAAATGTTTATAGATTAAGCTCGATGATGAAGGTTCTAGACAAATAATGTTTTAATGGAATGAGAGGTGAGTACAGTGACACCAACTTTGAACATGTAATGAACTTGAATGATCTACAATATTAGGAAGAGATAATGGAGTAAGGTGGCCTCTAGGGTTTTAAGGATCATGGTAGAAAATGGATGACAACTTGTGTAGAATCCTCAATCAACCTTCGACATGAGAAACAATTGGGTAAGCATTTTGAAATATGTATTACATCTGAATTTCATGTTTTCCTCTATGATTGTAATTTTTGGGTTTATATTGTGGGGTCCATTCCAATTCGGTGAGGTGGGTCATGATGCACCCCCGGTTTCCACTCCTATGTTGAAGGTGAATCACTATGTTTGTGACAATGTCTCCATAATTATGCATGCAATTGGTGGACCCTAGGGAGAGGATATGAGCCTAGAAGATTGGGTGAGCATTTGATCCATATTAAAAATGCATGCAATAATAGGATGGTGTAGGGGATGTGGTGTTGTACAACATATATGTTGGGCATGAGAGTTATTGGGAATCTTCATTTTGTTTTCACCAAGGAATTCAAGTGGTAGAAACTTTGCATGAAGTACTCAAGGAAAGGGGCGGATAGGATGGGGATATCATAGGACTCAGAGGATCTCAAATCGATCAGGCATAGATTTATGATGAAAGATAATGAACTATCACATGCTAAGGGAAAAGAAAGGATTCATTTCCATGAAACAAGAGAAGAGAAGGACACACTACTAGCATTTAAAAAATGCTATGAGGATAGCCCGAATAATATCCAATTAGCGATAAAGGATTTGAAGGGTATAATGAATAAAAAACAGAATCAAACCTCCAAGAAGTGAATTGATATGAATTCCAAAGTTGGGTGGTGGACATGAGATTCTCTCGATTATAGGACATAGAATTCTTTAGGGAAAAGGAATTTTACTAGATGGAATATACATTGGTTGTTAATGCATTGGAACAACAAAAGTTTCAACAAATAGAGGTTTGAGATAGGATGCAATGTTTAAAGGTGAAATTTATTGTGTTTTGTTGATTGATGTTTGGGCTAAGTTTCAATTTTACTACATGGGATAAAAAAGTAGGGGAGGGAGCAATGGATGTTACATACTTGTTAGATTTAACTAGAACTAGGTCCAATCCAATTATTATTAAGGAAAATGACGAGAAAAAGTTGACAAGAAAAGAAAAGGGCCATTGCATCATGTTGATCCAAGCCCATCGAAACCTAGTCCACCCTAGTTATTTTACCTTCTAAGTATGTTATGTTTAGTTTTCTCCTTAGGAGATATTATATCATGATTCGTTAGTATTGTCTCTCATATTTCTATATGACTTTATGAAAATTTTGATGATCTACAAAAAATTATGGCAAGTTGGTAAGAAAGTCAGTATGTATATTATGGTGTTCTAGGTATGATACACTATACATTTTGAATAACATGACTACGAGTATGAGATTCAATCTTTTTTTGATGAATTACAGATTACCATAATTATAAATTTTGTATAAATATTAATACATAAGTAAACCATATTACAGAAAAAATTGGAAGCTTAAAGTAATTAAGTACACCTAGACCCATATGTCATGGTTGTAATGATGATAAACAAAATATAAATTTGACTTTTTAAAAAACAAAAAATTTAAAAGTAGAAAGGAAGTCACGTAGAACTATGTGTATGGTTGAAATGTTAGTAAGTCGGCCTACATCCATCATCTTAACTCTAGATATACTTCATAGAGTTCCAAACCTTTACTAAAGTTTTGAATTCTAAAAGAGGTTTGATGTCGAGGGTAAACAATTCTTAAAAGTATCTCACATATCCATATTTTAAAAAAAATATGTCAATAATGCATTTTCTACTAATAAAAAATATAACATTATTTCATATTGTATATGTTTAATAAGTTAGTTATGAAAAATGAAAAATGACTCCTTTATTTATAACAATGTTATATACTAATTACCACCTTTGCTTGTCCTAAGCTATAATTTTTGTTGAAAGCATATATCCCAAATCTCATAGTGCAATTCATATGGTGACTATTAATATTCACATTTTTCTTAAAAAAGTATGTTTTTGACTACTTTCCTTTATTAGGCCCTTGTCGAAACCTTATTTAGCCTAGGTCTAAGTTGATGGACTTACCACTGAATGTTAGGGTAAAGTATTCAATGGTGAGTTAGATTCTTACGAAATTTTTAATGCAACTTTTATGAGGGGCTTATCCCAGTCACAATCATAACATGCAAAGGGTTATCTGATTCACACAATAATAATTCACATTGGAAATCTGATTTGCAAGGAAAATGGTCACATCGTAATCATGTTAAATACGTTCGAGCTAGGGAGATTTTGACATTTGATAGCATAGGAATTATAGGTTGGTAATGCTAGACTCAACGTATCATGTATCTTATTAAACATGTGTGTTCGTGTTCTTTTGTGGTGACCCTTTCGAGTCCTAGGTGTAACGACCTTGGAAAAACATATAGGGAGGTATCCCAATATCCCGTGCAATTTTGCCCATTCATTTTATTTTTCGATAACCTTTCAGTGAAAGATGACGATTCTATACTAGGGTTTCAATGCTCTAGTTCCAGCTCCCTTTTTTGATTGTTTGGATAAATTTACCCCCATGCTCTGCTTGTCCTTAGTGGGGTTTCACTCTGTCTATAATTGAAATTTAAAAGTCTCAACATAATAGGTAAGAGGGTTATTCCTTGTTAACAGAAGTTCATTTAATACTTACAACATTCTTCTCTACTGTAGACTTTACAATTTTTATTTGTTGTTCCAGGTTGAATAGTTTTAATAAAGTTTCATGTGCCTTTTTCCCTAGTTCTATACTCTACTAATATCTCAAATTTGGTCGTTGTCACTATTTTTATCTTTCTCTGTTTAATATCTCAGAGTTGGTCATTGTCTCCATTTTTATCTTTCTCTATTTAATATCTGAGTGTTGGTCGTTGTCTTGATTTTTATCTTTCTCTGTTTAATATCTTAGAGTTGGTCTTTGTCTCTATTTTAATCTTTCTTTGTTTAAGATATATATTGTTGACTCTTAATAAAGTGTTCTTGTAATGGGAGAAACTTGTTAGATATGTGAGTACTCTGTTTATGTTGTTTATATGTTGTTTAAATAATATTTTAATTGGATATTCTAAATCATGATGGTCCCTTTTGTTGTTAATGAGGGTACCCATCATGAGTAATTTTGGACTCTCGCGGTTCAATTTCATGCACCTACATGATTTTTTCTTGTTGAGTTTTTGAGCTTGCACAGGTAAAACTATTACCCCGTCCTTACATTCATTCTTCGATGATTTTGTTCATTTCTTAATAGATGTGCAGCATGAAGGTGTATTTGAATATTTTAACAAGGGGGAGGGGAATCCAACACTGCTTGGTCTGGAAACCCTATAAGTATTCTTAATTAAAGTCTTTCTATTTGTGTCAATAAATTTTGTGAGGGACTCTATTAATTTATGTTCTTGCAAAACATTGTTAACATTTGTTGGGAATGGTCTTAATGTCAGGGCGTACAACCCACAAGAGGTACTTCTGTTTCTAAACCATACCTTCACTTTGGATAAGGATTTTATACCATTTTACTGTTTAGAATGGTTGTTTGGATACCTATTGTGGTTCTTACGCCCACATTCATGATCAATATAAAACTGTAATAGTTTTTCTTGGAGGTGTTCCATAGCAGTTTTAATGAATCTTTTGTATTGTTGTTAAATATAACCCATAGTGGGATATTCCAACATATGTTTTCTTTTAAATGGGGTTTTTACCTTGATTAATTTATAAAGTTTTCATGATTATAAATTTGTATATTGTTTGTTACTAAACTATCCCTGTAACTTCTATTGGCGGTCGGGAAGGACTTGGACCTTATTTTATATACTGTCATGCACTTACTTATATTCCTTTTGGATTTAATTAGTTATAGAACTTCCAATTTTCTTATAAGCTTATTCTATCTATATAACTTATATTTTTTTCCTTGTACTTTATTAACTTCATGTATATTTTGGAATACCTCTAAAGTAATATCAGAAATCTAGTTTGCGCTACACTCAAATTATGTTGTACATGTTTCATTGTTAGTTCCATTTTCTTTAACATTCCAGGTCCTATCATTAATCTATTGACATGATTACTCCACGAAACATGGGTGTTACATTTTATTTCATAAACAATTTCAAAATGACTAGTTTTAGATGAAACTTGGTAATGATTATTATAAGAGAATTCAACTAAATGTATATATTGTTCCCAATTGATTGGTATATTCATAACATACATTCTGAGCATATCCTATACTATTTGGTTGTTCTTTCATTCTTCCCATCCATCTAAGGATGGTAAGCACTGTTGAAATTTAATTTTGTGTGTGATTCCTTAAACAATACCTTCCAATTTGTTTTTGTAAATTTCGTATCTCTATTTGAGATTACAATTTTAGGAATTCCATGTAGTCCGAAGATTTATTTCATAAATATATATTCTATGTTAATGATTTATTTCATGTTTCTTAAGCTTCCTATATTCATAAGAAATTACATGAATATCTTGGATTAATTCTCCTGAAAACCCTTCAATGCATGCATCTATGCATACAACAAAATATTTATATGGATCTCATATTTTTAGTATAGGAGTTGTTATTAGGAGATGTTTTAGTTTTTCAAAACTTTCTTGGCATTTTTCAGACCATATAATTTTTGTTTCTTTCTTTTGTAGGGATCTTATAGGATGAACAATCCTTGAAAACCCCTTAATAAACTTTCAGTATTAACCTGTTATACCCATAAATGATCTTACGTCTGAAACATATTTTGGGATTGATCAGTCCATAATGGATATTATTTTCTTAGGGTCAACAACTATCTCTTCTTTAGAGACTACAAGTCCCAAGTATTGAATCTTATATTTATAAAAATCACATTTACTAAGTTTAGCATACAAATTCTGCTATCTCAAGATCTGTAGAACTATTCTTAAATGCTCTTCATGCTCCTCTTTGTTCTTTGAGTAGATTAGTATATCTATGAAGATGATCACAAATTTATCTTAGTATTTACTTAGGATATTATTCATTAGACACATGAATTAGGTTGGGGAATTTGTTAACCCAAAGGGTATTACTATGAACTCATAATGCCCATATCTTGTCCTAAAATTTGTTTTGTATATATCTTCATCTTTAATTCTTACTTGATGATATCTCGCTTGCAAATCGATTTTTGGAAATATCGTTTCCCCATGCACTTCATCAAATAGATAATCGATGTAGGGTTAAAGGATATCTATTTTTAATTGTCATTTTATTAAGTTGTGTATAGTCTATACATAGTCATAAGGTTCCATCTTTATTTATGACAAATAGTATCTGTTCTCCCCATGAAGATACACTTGGTCAAATATATTTTTTATCTAATAACTATTAAAGTTGATATTTTAGTTCATTATGTTCTAAAATATCCATCAGATATGGAGCCCTTGAAACTGGTACCACTCAGTCTATAAAGAAACATGTTTCTCTCTTAGGAATTAATCCATGAATTTCTAGGAATAGATCTTTTAATCAATAAGGATGAGATATTCCTAATACGTATAGTTCTTGTCATCCCTTTAATGTTAATGATGTTATCATTCTCATCTATTTAAGTAAATGTTTTGTCATAACAATTTAGAATTACTTTATATTTTTCCAACCAGTCCATTCCAATTAATATATCATATCATCCTAGTTGCAAAACATCCAAATATGGTTAATTTTTAAAGTCATTCATGATAATTTCACAACCTTTCAAAATATTTGTAACCTTCATTTTTGTTCTTGCAACAAGTTGTACTAGCCATGCTTTTACAAATTTGTACCATATTAGTTGAAATATAACTTGGACTAGCACCTGGATCAATCAAAATGGAAATTAATTGATTATTCAACATACCTTCTACTTCCACCATGGAAGCTTGATGGTTTTTTCTTTGTTCTCCAAGGATGAACTGATCTCCGAGGTAACTCTGGGGCAATCCTTCCTATTTCACCAATTTTAGTAGCTTCTCAAACTGTATGTATATTGTTGTTTTTTTTATTTCTTTGGGGACAATCTTTAAAATAATATGCTTCACCACACTCCCAACATTTTACTAGTTCTTTTTGGGATTTTTTTTGTTATAAAAAGTTGTTGGTCTTGCATTCTTATTATCAGAAGAGTTGTAAGGATTATTATTTTTGTATTTATTTCTCTAAAACCCTTTTGCAATGTTTTTATTGAGAAACTTTCTTTCTTTTCTTAGTAGATCAAATATTTTAACCTTTTTTCCCTTCTAGCTTTTAGCATTTTCGTTTCTATTTTTATATTGTTCAAAATATTGTTTATCCTTAAGCATAGCTTCTTCTAAAGACTTGGGATTGTCAAATTCAATCCTATCTTTATATGAGGCCAATAAAAAACTCAAGAAGCATTGTGTCTTTGTTTTTTCATCCACAATATATGGCACATAACACAATAAGCTAAGAAGTCCTTCATGGCTAAATTTCCCAATTTCAATTCATAAAATTATTTACCCCTATTTTCATAATATTGTTTGATAGATATTGTTTATTAAAATATCTTTTAAAATTCTTCCAAATGATTTTAGGTTCCTTACTATTTTTTACTCTTTTGATATCTTGCCACCAAAGATAATTCAGATTATAGATCCATGCTTGTGCGTCTTCTCCCATCTCAATTTCACCATTAAATATTGGAGGTTTTGTCTTTTTAAATTCTCCTATGATTTCCTCATGACGCTTATGTTTATTTTTTGTTATTTTTTTCATTTTAGCAGTGTCCTCTGTTTAATGTAATGGGAGCAACTTGTTACACATGAGAGTAGTCTCTTTATACTGGTTTAAATAATATTTTGATTAGATACTCTAACTAATGATGGGCCCTTCTATTGTTAATGATGGTACCCATAAGGAGGAATGTTGGACTCTGGTGGCTCAATTTCATGCACCTACATGAGTTTTTCTTGTTGAGTTTTTGAGCTTGCATAGGTAAAACTCTTACCCCATCCTTACATTCATTCTTCGATGGTTTCTTTCCCTTGTTAATAGATGTGCAACGTGCATGTGTATTTGAATGAAACCCTTAAAGTATTTTCTTTAAAGTCTCTCTATTTGTGTCAATAAATTTC
>JASDQU011102952.1:19342-32602 GCA_032191745.1 Picea mariana
TTCCTATTGTAAGTGCTTCTTCAGTTCTGTTCTGTACTTCTTCATACATTTGAATATACTATTCTTTTCTCTCTGCATTTCTCTATCCTTCACAATTTATCATTAATACCAGGGCGTACAACCATTAAGAGGTACTTTGGTTTCTAAAGAAGACCTTCACTACGGATAAGGATTTTATACCATTGTACTATTCGAAATGTTTGTTGCCTACCTAATGTGGTTCTTACGCCCACGTTCTTCGTTTGTGTAAAACTGTAATAGGTTTTCTTGGCGGTGTTCTATGGTAGTTGTAATGAAGATTTTGTACTGTTGTTGGATATAACCTCTAACGGGCTATTCCGACGTATGTTTGTTGGCTACCTAATGTGGTTCTTACGCCCACGTTCTATGGTAGTTGTAATGAAGATTTTGTACGGGCTATTCTGACGTATGTTTTCTTTGAAATGGGGTTTTCACCTTCATTAAGTTTTCATGATTATAATCTTTGTATACTGTTTGTTACTACACTATCTCGTAACTTCTGTTGGTGGCCCGAAAGAACTCTCGCTTTATTTTATATATCCCATGCACTTACGTAGATTCCTTGTGGATTTAATTAGCTATAGAACTTCTAATTTTCTTATAAACTTATTCTATTAGTAATCCAGTTTGATTATTTAAATTTAATTAGCTATAAAACTTCTAATTTTTTTTTTGTTATAAACTTATTCTATTAATAATCCAGTTTGATTATTTAAAGTACTTTTTTTTTATACCAAATCTCTATTAAAATCATATTATGTGGATTTTAAACTCGACATAAATACAATCATTGTTTTATTGGAATTTACTACGACAATCTTACAATGAAATGAAGTGAAACTCTCCACTTCTGGGACAAAATATCATGCATAATAATACATCTGTTATCTCGAATTTAATCAACAATCCAATTAGAATAGATTTTTCAAAATAAGTTGAACAGTAAAATGACGAAAATAAAATGGAAAAAGAACTTGTATAAAGATTTTTTTTTTTTGGACAAACACACAAAAGAATGGGTTGTTACTCCCAACTATAGATGAAAGTTGTCATTATTTATCATCATCATTGTAATTACATATTAATTTAATTTTTGCATTTCTCTTTTTACACATTTTTTTGTGAAATGAATATTGTGCATATAATCAATTTTGATCTTTATGATATTGAGAAATATTATTTGAAATTAATGAATCTTTTAACATTTTTATGGAAAAAGGTATACAAAGAAAATTTTCCAAATCCTATTAGTTTATACAGGTTAAACTTTTCGGGATCCTATAAAGTTTTAAGTGACTATAGTTGAATTTAAAAGAAATACAAAAAATAATAATTATATCCTTTCTATCTTATCCTTATACTTTAAATACTTATCATAATATCACAGTATTATCCTTATCCTTGTAAATTCAATACCTATCATAATATCATAGTATTGCTCTCAACCATGACAAAATTAATATCTAACTAAAAGAATTAATAAAATGTATTTAAAAGAATTATTAAAATGTATTTTTGTTATTTCCAACTAAAAGAATTAATAAAATGTAATTATGCTATTTCCACACTAGAAAATATGTGCAAGAGAATTTTATTTTTCTCATATAAATAAAATATATGTCTCTTAAATTTCTTTTGAAAAACAAAATAGGTTTTCAATCCTTTTTTCAATATCTTAAATTTAATTAAAATTTTATCATGGTATTCTTGTGAAATACTCTATCATCATGTAAAAAATGGAATAGTCAATATTCTTGTATTTGATTGTAACTTTTAACTTATTAACATTTAATAAGAATAATCTTTGAAAATTCCCAATGATTCGTCAAATTCATAAATAAAATGAGCAATATAATCCATAAAAATAGAAGGCGTAATGACTATTGAAGAATAAGAATGCCAACCCAACTTAAAAAAGACGGACAACCAAAAAATAAAAAAAAATGAGAAGATGACTTTTAAGAATAAAAATACCAACCCAACATAAAGAAGAAAGATGATATGCCCAAGAAGGCGATCTACAGGAGAAGGTGACCACGCAAGCCATAATCCAACTTCTGACAAAAAACTCCTCAAGGGCGCAAATCTGAATAGGGGTGCACCATTGGTTTGCGTGACCAAGCAATGGAGATCCAAGTCAGGCTGATCTCAGACTAGCCAAGGGCTCTGGCTATCTCAGAGTGACCTCCGGGGATTAGTGGGAGAAGCCCAATGCAGACATAGAAGAGGGTGCACTCACTTCATCCCAACAAAGGATAAATCTAGTGAGGACGCAAACCCCAGTTGGTGTGCCCTCCCTTCTGCCTGGGAAAACTTGAAGGAAATGATTTGCTCCTTGAGAGAGTGGCTAGCTAATGGGATCAACTTGCTCTCAGAATGAAAATCCAAATAAAGATAGAGAGAGCATATAGGTTGGCATAGATAATAACACTTAATCCGAAAAAAAAGAACAAAGGAAGCTTGAAAACTAAAAGATGAAACCCTAGAGTCTTTCTAACTCAAACCAATAGGAACCCTCATCTTTCATTGGAAGATTACCAAAACGAAGGATCAAATGACTAGAAACTATGAGGGGTGGTCGGGACATTACCTCCCCAACTCTTGTCCCAAGAAGTTTACACCTAGCACACGTGAGGGTTTCCATAAGAGGATATGGACATGCATTTTAATAAGAGACAAGATATGTTAATCATGGTATTAACAACCTCCAATCACTCTATTATCAAATTTCAAAAGATAATTAACTATGACCATGTCAAACATGATTACGATGCGACCATCATACATTGCTTGTCGAACCATTCAACCTACTCTTTGAATGAGGGAATCAAGTAAACCTTTTTTTAACTTACCTATGATATGATTGAGGGGTCGGGGTAAACTCTTTAATTAACTTACATAGAAACCTTGGTAAAATTAATCCTCCTTGTAGCATCCTGGTCTTGTGCACTGAACGAACTTATTCCTTAAGGACACTTGCTCGCAAGTGATCCGGATTATTATGCTATTAAAACATTAATTTTGATTATGATGCATTATGGGTTAATGACATGTTGTTTTACTGCATTGACATAGACATGTGCTATTGATTCGGTTTTACTGAGTGTGTAGGATTTTGGACCTCGAGGATACAGAGGCATCGATGGAACCCCTTGGGCTCTGGATCGAGTCGGGGAGTGAACCGTTGGGATTTGATTGTTTTATATGTGATATTAGTGCATCTGATTAGATGATATGATTATGTATATGTTGCTGACGTGATTCATTGATGATGCAGGATGACGATAGCTTGTCGACCAGACTCACATGTGGAGTCGAGGGGTCATGCACGACCACCAGAGATGTTGAGGGAGAGGCGTGGAAATCATCCCTGCCACAACCTACTAGCACTCCCACCGTGGCTCGAACTGTAGGTTAACGTTTACCTAGTTCGAGAGGACCCACGATGCTGTGAGGGCAGACTGCGATAGTGGGTCACGATGATTCTAAGGGTCGTGCAATAAGGTGGGGGCATTATTCCTTAGAGACCCTTAGTCTCCCACAAGTTCACCTGGCAGAGTATTGACTCCAGGTGTTTTTTATGTCTACCAAGTCAGTTAAGAGGCGAGTGGCACCCTTGGAGCACGTGGTATGCCCTGAAGGGCACGTCGTGCAACAAAAATGGAAAGAGGCGAGTGGCACCCTTAGAGCATGTGGTGCATCCTAAAGGGCACGTCGCACAAGAGAAATGGAAAGAGGCGAGTGACACCCTTGGAGCATGTAGTGTGTCCTGAAGGGCACGTTGCACATGGGAAACAGATGAGGCGAGTAGCACCCTTGGATCACCTAGTGCCTCCTGAAGGGCACGTCGTGTTGATAATGATAAATGAATGAGCCTAGATGGCCTTAGGACGAATAATGTGATAATAATTTTTTAAAACAATTTTCCCTAATAAAATGTGGCACAACACAAAAATTAAAGTCTAGGTCTAAATTATACTGGTGGGAGAATTTGTCTATCTTTTTAAATATATATATATATATATATAAATAAAAATAAAATAAATAATGATGATAATCTTCATTAATCTTGTAACAAGAAGGGAGTAAGCAATTTAATTGATTCATAAAAATATGTTGGGATAAAAATAAAAAAGGGGGAAATAATTGTTTTATTATATTATGATAATTTAAAAAATTTATTTAAAAAGGGAAAAGGGGAAAAAAAAGTTAATTTCTACACCTGCCAAATTGAGTTCTAAATGAAAAGGGGGAAGAGGGAATTCTAAAATAATTAGGAAACTAGGAAAAGAGGGAAACATAAAGAGGAAAGGGAAACACAAGGGAAAAGGAAGAAAGTGAAACTTAGTAAGGTATCTACCATTTAAGGACTTTCTAATTTAAAACTGAACTAGCAAATTAATAATTGGGAAAGTCATTAAAACCTGTAGGGGAATTTGGGGACACCTAAGAGCGATTCTAGGAGTGAATCTAGGTGGGTGAGGGAAATGAGGGTAATTAATTAATTAAAGAAATTAGTTTTTGGAGGAATGAAGGGGTTTGGTGACACATGTATGGGGAGGAATGTTCTTGAATTAATTTATTAAACTTTAAATAAAATGGGATTTTGGGAAAGTAAGGGACTTGGAAACTCTATATAATGGAGGGAAGAGAAGGATGATAAAACTTTTTGGTTGGGTAATGTTACGCTACAAAAATATATTCCTTACTAACTTAGGTTGTGGGAGTTGGGATACCTAGCTCGGTGAGGAGTGGTAGCGCGTCCTTACGAGGCAAGCTGGGAGCTAGCCGAATCTCTGGATATTGTGCGTGGCCCCTTTGCAGCTAGGGGGGCTAAGGGGAAAGAAGACTACCCCTAGCGTTGGCTTGGAGGTACTGATGAAGTCTCATCAGTCAGCAGGAGAGAGTTGCACGAAGCGTGTGGGACATCAACTCAGAGTGGGTGATCAGGCAACGCTATGCTTTATTTATTTTGCATGGTAGATTGTAGTAGGATTTATGATTTGGATCTACATGTTTAAATTGGGTAAGTAAATTGATTATCTTAGCGTTCTAGTTGAGGACTGAATTTTTCCCTAGCCTATAGCTTGATGATTGATTGACTCCCATGGCCATCGATTCCCAGCATGTCTTAACAGCCCTATGGTGTATTTATTTGTTAAGGTTCTGGTTGATTTTTCCTTTCGTCCTTAGCTCATCAATCCTCTCCTAAGTAGTCGGATAGGAGCTTGATCTACGGTCGTCGCTTCAGCATTAATAGACCTATGGATCTCAATGCTCTTCTTTTTTGTGCGTGGATGATGAGCGAAGGACGATCCTTTCATCTATCTACGTCCATTATTGTCCTCGATTGATTGATTTCATTGTGCCCTCTTGCGATTGACATGACCTCTGCGTTGTTGACATGAACTCTGCGTTTTTCTTTTATATAATCGACTTCTGCATTTTCTTGGATTTGTCATTTCTGCGACTAATGTGAATGCCTCTATGGTGGCTTATGTATTACCGAGTGACTCGGCATTATGGAAGACTTGTCCCTTTAAGAGATTGTTGCGTTCCTCATTTTATTCAATGAATTGTTGTGTGTTCAATTTTATTCTGAAAATCATTGTTGGATTGTTCCCTTCGAGCATTAGAAGGCCCTTGACTGAAAACGGAACATTTTTCAGTGTTGGTTCCTTGGTCTACTTTTTTTTTTCTCGGCAATACTACCTGGAGAGCGAATGCATCCCTGCGCTTTTATTTTTTTTGGTTGCCTGTGATTTGGCCATTATAAAGTGCTGAAGGAGAATAGAATTAATTTCAGAGCTTATCATTGGTTGTAGCAAGTCCATGTTAATTCAATTTAAGAAGAGTGGGTTCTGTTAAATATGTTTGTGGTATTTAGAAAAAGATGATTAAATTTTGTTAAGGATATCAAACTCTAACTATGTAATTTCTATATATACCTTTAGCTCTGTGATTTGTAAACTATGTAATTGTTGTATATACCTTTAGCTCTGCGATTTGTAAACTATGTAATTACTGTATGTACCACTACCTCTGGCATTGTAATCTATGTAATTATTGTATATATCTTTACCTCTGCGAATTGTAAACTATGTAATTGCTATGACACCATACCTCGATGATTGTAACCATATAATTGTTGTGAAAACTATGTCCCTTGCCCATGAATTTTGCCTCAGACCATTTAACCTACCTGTGCATTCGACTCATATATTCCCATATGTGGTGAGTAATGTACCATGTATTCCTTATTTGGAAATCTGAGTACAGCTTCTAGAAGTGACAATTTTATTGATGGAAGTGCAATTATATTTACCTTCTCTTTGACAATGTTTTTCTTTTATCTGACAGTGTTGTCACAGGTTGCACTGCAATGACCTTTTAATTACTGACAGAGATTGTTGTCTGACCGTGTTTTGAGTATTAATGGTGTAACGTTTTATCCATCCTGTATGATATAGATTCTATGATGTAAATTTTAGACTTGGACCAATACCTGTGATAAATTCACTACCATATGCCCTTGTCGTAGCCAAAATTGTCCTTGGGAGATCGTATAGAAATAAAAATATTTTTATTTAAAAATAATTTGTCAGTTTTACTTGGAAAGGGATGTCGTTAGTTTTATTGACAACATTTAGTTGGATAGAGTATCCTTTAATATGATTAGACAATAATTAATGAGTAGACAACCTAGTTTCACTCAGACCAGACTTGTAAATCTAGTTTTCTTAATAGTTAAACAGTTAAATTAGAATGTAATTGTAATTACAACATTAGTATTGACTTGATTTGCATTTAAGGTCACTTTACATGGTACATTGATGACCATTTTTTTTTATTCAGACTTGCTCCATTGATTTGCATTAATGTTAATTTAGATGGTAATTGTAGTTTATGGTTCTAATATTAATTAAATTAGATTTGTCAATTAGATGGTAATGATGGACAATGGTAATTAGACTTGCTAAATTGGTTGTATTTAATGTCTATTTGATTGTCAACTAAATGGCTAATTTATAACTTAGACATGCTAGTTAGATTATAATTAATGTTAATTAGATGGTAAATTGTACAAGTTTAGACTTGATGAATGATTGGGGTGTTGGTGAAGTCATGTAATAGTTGTGTTTTTCTTCTTTGAGTAACGTCGTTTGGAGTCACGTCGATTAGATGCTTGGGGTGTGGGCGTAGTCTTCTTGTCATTTGTTTTGCATCCTAGCATGCTGGATTTTCTTGAATCCTTGGTCCCATTGGGAAGTGTTGCGCCCCGGTCACTGACGCGTCTACCATCTAGGGACAACATGATTCCTAATGAGGGGATCAGGGCGTGCCCTTTTGGATAGAGGAAAATGATAGCTTGGCTGGAGTTGGTGCCTTCCGTGCGAGTGTTGTCGAGCGTTGTAAGTTTCTTCAGCACATAGGTTGAATGCCTTTAGGCATTGGGTTAGTGAACCTTGAGGTTCTAGTCTTGTTCATCAAGTCATTGTGTTGGGACGGGGATGTTGTCCCTTAGCTTGTAGGCATGATCGTGTTTGCATCGGGCGGGTAGTCTTTTCTCCTTTTTGTTCTATGCATGTTATACTAGTAGCCCTTGTGCTAGTACATGCAGTCTTAGTTTCCTGTTGCCTGGATTCCATGCTTGCGTTCATCGTCAGTTGTGTGGTTAAGTTGTTGTTGTCATCACCATATCACCTTTAACAAAAAAAAAAACTAGCACCTTTTGCTTCACTTCTAGTCGTAACGATAGGGTTGTTACATATGGAATTAGAGCCGGCTCAACCCTACGACCATGGATCACCAAGATTTCCACTACAGTAAACCCATGAGTATTAACCCTTGTGTTATTTAAAAACCTTAAATGTGTCCATGTGGCGATCACATTTAGAGGACACCTTAGAGTTTCACAACGTGGTTCCATGAGAGGAGGTGCGACGCCTCCAGAAGTTCCTGAACCCTCGGAGTTGAACCCCCAAGGGGAAGAGCAAGTCCTTGGGATGGATTCGCTTTTTGTAAGGGATGATGATGGTATGACAAGGCCCTTCTAGGTAATGTCAAAGGGGCCTTGATTCCATTCGGCACTGAGATGAGTTTAGGGCACCTGTACCCCTAAGGGTCCACAACACGCCCTAGCTAGTGTCATTAGCATCCATCAAGAAATCAAGAGAGTTGAGTTCTCGATCCCACGAGTGTCATGGACGGTTGTGCCATCGAGGCATAGTTTTAGAGAAAGGCATGGTGCTTCACGCTTCTTCATTATGACCTCCAACATGAAGGTCTGCATGGTGGTATTTCGACTGAAGGGGAGCACACTTTTGTGGCAGAAGATGATCCTTCCACTTTTTAACATGGTCGTCAATGACCTGTCATGGGAACTATTTGAGGGTGGTTACAGGAAATGAATCTTTCTGAGGAATTCGTTGAGCGTCAACTCAATGAGTTAAATGCCTTGCAAAGAGGTAGCCACACGATGCCCAAGTACGAGGCCTGTTTTGAAGCTGTTTTGGTATGCTCTGCATCAAATTACCCAGAAGCTTAAGGTCAAGAAGTTTAATTTGGAACTTATTGTTAGAATTCAGCTTCTACTTCGGGTACCAGGGATATTGGACCAGAGAAAGTGTTGGATGGTGGGGAGCCACATTACCAGCACTACTTCCCAGAGGAGAGGGCAGGGCTAGAGCTTTTGGATCAGCCAGACCCATTACCATGGTAGTTTTGGGCAAGGCCCATCGTATTCATGCAACGGTGAATAACTGCTAGCTAGAGCACTAGTTGACTATGCTCGAGATGTCAACTACCATCGTTGACCATACCCTTAGATTTGATAGATCTTGGTGCTACTGATAGATTCATTTCTGGTGCAGTGCTAAGAAAAAAAGGGGAGATTAAGGTAAAGGTAGTCAAACAGGACGAGTTTAGCTCTGTAAGGATGGCTTTGAGAGCCAAACAAAAGGTTGGAGGAAGGGTTACAGGTTGTACCCTTAACCTAGGAGAGTTGTCACCAAGGCCAACCTGTACGTCACGATCTTAGGATCTTATGACATCGTGATTGGTATGGATTGGTTGGAATCACATGAGGTGATACTCAACTGTAGGAAGAAGCAGTTGAGTTTGGTCGACGATGAGGGACAAATACGTGTGATTGTAGGGTAGAACCAGGGATTTTCCCTGAGGTTCATTTCTTCCTTACATCTATAGAAAAGCATACACAAGGGATGTAAGCTCTATGTGATCCTTGCATTAAATAAAAAGGGAGTAGTGCAAGGTCTAGAACACCTTCTGATGGTGAGAGAGTTTGCATACATCTTTCCAGAGGAGTTACCTGGGATGCCGCCAAAGAGGGAATTGGAGTTTACTATAGACCTAAAACCAGAGACTGAACCGATAGCTAGAATTCCTTATCAGATGTCGACCCCATAATTATAGGATTTGAGAATGAAACTGAAAGAATTGCTGGACCCGGGACTGATACGTCCAAGTGTGTCACCGTGGGGTGCACCTGTTATTTTCATATGCAAGAAGGATGGGTTGTGGAGGCTCTACATTGACTACCATCAATTGAACAAGGCAACGATCAAGAATCAGTATCCGTTGCCGAGGATTGATGATCTATTCGATCAAATGAAGGGCACGACGGTGTTCTCAAAGATCGAATTGCGATTAGGATACCACCAGTTTTGGATTAAGGAGGATGACGTCTGTAAGAATACCTTTAAGACAAGGTTTGGACATTATGAGTTTACTGTTTTACCATTTATACTGATGAATTCCCTAGGGGTATTCACAAGTTTGATGAATGGAGTGTTCTACAAGTACTTGGACAAGTTCGTCCAAGTATTCATTGACGATATTTTGATTTACTCTCGGACGATGGAGGAGCATGACGAGAACTTTCGCTTGGTACTACAGTGTTTGTGAGAGCATAATTTGTATGGGAAGTTATCCAAATGCTCATTCTATCAATCAAGGATTCACTACTTGGGGCATGTCATCTCCAGCGAAGGTATCACCATGGATCTAGCAAAGGTCGAGACTATTATGGAATGACCTGCATCGATGAATGTCCCAGAAGTTCTTAGCTTCTTGGTTTTAACAGGATACTATAGATGGTTCGTCGAGGGATTTTCGAAGATAGCAAATCCAATCACAGAATTGCAGAAGAAAAACAAGAAGTTTGTTTGGAGCGAGAAATGTGCAGAAGAATTTTGGAGGCTCAAGGAGTTGTTGACAACAACACCGCTACTAGAGGTCCCTGACATGGACGAAAACTTCTTGGTATGCACTAATGCATCGAAAGAAGTCTTAGGCAAAGTATTGATGTAAGATGAATGAGTGATCGCTTACATCTCAAGGAGACTGAGAAGGCATGAGGATAACTATACGATGCACGATTTGGAGTTGTTAGCCATTGTATATGCCTTGAAGGTTTGGAGACACTACCCTGTTTGAAGGAAATTTGAACTAAACCCAGACCACTGTGGACTACAACACATCTTTACGCAAAGCGACCTGAACGCATGACAACAATGTTGGTAAGAATTACTTAGCGAGTATGAATTCAAGATTACTTACATAAAAGGAATGAAGAGAAGAGTGGCATATGCATTGAGTCGGAGACCACGCATATTTTCATTGTTTCCTCTTCAGATGAATCTACGTGATAAGATTCTAACTTTACAGCATGACGATGGCTGGTACAAAGAGGTCGAGGGTTTTATCGGACAAAACACAATGATGGTACCAAAATTTGAAGGATTTACATTTGACGACGATGTATTATTGAGGTTTAAAATCAGATTTACATACCGCCAAACGACGAGTTGAGGATGTTGATCCTAAATGAGGCTCATAGAGTTGTATACATGGCTCACCCGGGAGTCACGAAGATGAGGGCAGACCTTAAACCCTTATTCTTCTGGAAGGGATTGATGGAAGACATAGTAAACTATGTAGCCATATGTCTAGAAGGTCAATAGGTAAAGGCTGAACATAGACACCCATCAGGGTTACTATGACCACATGCTATTCCAGAATCGAAATGGGAGGTTATTTCGACAAATTTCATTGTTGGAATGCCACTGACGGCAAGGAGACACGACTTGATTTTTGTAGTAGTAGACACTCTGATGAAGAGTGCTCACTTTATCCCTTTGCGTACAACATATGAGGCACCTGACATAGCTAGAGTTTTCATCAGTGATATTGTGAGGTTTCATGGAGTGCCTAAGAGGATTATATCTGATCAAGGATCGGTGTTTACTGGACGATTTTGGATGAGTTTCCAAGAGACCTTGGGAACCCAACTTAACTTTAGTACGATGTATCACCCAGAGACTAATGGGAAGACCAAATGAATGAACGAAACCTTGGAGGACATGTTGCACATGTACGTGATGGACCAACAAAAGTGTTGAGAAGAATTCTTGCCACTGGTGAAGTTTGCTTATAACAAAAGTTACCAAAGCACCATTAAGATGGCGCCTTTCGAATTTATTTATGGGAGATCGTGTTGGATGCCTTTGAGTTGGGATCGACTTAAGGATAGGGTCCTAGTGGTACCAGAAGTGATCTAAGAAATGGAAGAGAAAATGAAAAAAATAAGACAAAGGATTAAAGAAGGGCAGGATAAGAAGAAGAGATATGTCGATGCGCATCGTGTTGACCATGGTTACGATGTGGTGATCGATTATTTTTGTGGTGGAAACCACATAAGAGTTCGATCAATTTTGGAAAAGGGGCTAAACTATATCCTATGATATTGTGGAAAAGAGAGGCTTGTGGCCTGATGATTAGCCTTGCCTGATTCTTGAGGCGTATGCACGATGTATTTCACGTCTGTGTTGAGACTTTATGATTAGTGATCCTACACATGATTTGACTTGAGCACCTTGCGGGTTTTGAATGAGGGTGCGCTCACGGCTGAGCCAATCCGCACCTTGGATCATCGCATTCGACATCTACGGCATTGAACAATGGATGAGGTCAAGGTCTAGTGGGACAATTATAGTCTGCACTGGGTGACCTGGGAGGATGCATATGATATGCGCCAACAGTTTCCCATTTTTTTGGATAGATAGACTTATGATACTATGATACACATTATTTCGACATTATTACTATGAAACTTCGGGACAAATTTTAGACCAAGAGGGGGTGTATGTAACATCTTGCTCTTGCGTACTGAGCGAACTTATTCCTTGAGGACACTTGCTCGCAAGTGATCTAGATTATTATGCTATTAGAACATTGATTTTGATTATGAGGCGTTATGGATTAATGACATGTTGTTTTACTGCATTGACATAGAGAGGTGCTATTAATTTGGTTTTACTGAGTGTGCAGGATTTTGGACCTCAAGGATGCAGAGGCATTGATGGAACCCCTTGGACTCCAGATCGAGTCGGGGAGTGAACCATTGGGATTTGATTATTTTATATGTGATATTAGTGCATCTGATTAGATGATATGATTATGTATATGTTGCTGACATGATTCATTGATGATGCAGGCTGACAATACCTTGCCGACTAGACTCACATGTGGAGTAGAGGGGTCACGCATGACAATGAAAGATGTTGAGGGAGAGGTGTGGACAACAGCCCTACCACATCCTACTAGCACTCCCGCTATGGCTTGAATTGTAGGTTAATGTTTACCTAGTTCGAGAGGACCCACGATGTCATGAGGGCAGATTGTGATAGTCGCACACAATGATTCTAAGGGGCACTCAATAAGGCAGGGGCCTTATTCCTTAGAGGCCCTTCGTCTCCCACAAGTTCACCTATCAGAGTATTGACTCCAAGGGTTTTTGATGTCTACCAAGTCAGTCAAGAGGCATGTGGCACCCTTGGAGCACGTGGTACATCCTAAAGGGCACATCGTGCAAGAAAAATGGAAAGAGGCGAGTGGCACCCTTGGAGCATGTGGTGTGTCCTGAAGGGCACGTTGTGCAAGAAAAATGGAAAGAGGCAAGTGACACCCTTGGAGCACGCAGTGCGTCATTAAGGGCATGTCATGAACAAGAAACAAATGAGGAGAGTGGCACCCTTGGAGCACCTAGTGCCTCCTGAAGTGCATATCGCATTGATAATGATAAATGAATGAACCTAGATGGCCTTAGGACAAATAACATGATAATAATGTTTTAAAACAATTTTCCCTAATAAAATGTTGCCCAACACAAAAATTAAAGTCTACGTCTAATTTATAATGGTGGGAGAATTTGTCTAT
>JASDQU011102952.1:36049-51484 GCA_032191745.1 Picea mariana
TTACACGAATCACTAATTTTTGTTGTTCAAAATCAATTTCTGAATGTAGAAATGGATTCAGTAGGCTGAAAATTTCGAGGACACTGATTATATAAAAATAAACACTCAAATCTATGAACTCAAAATTTTTAGTTGAATTTCAGACAAATATCCCACGAAAAAATCATCATTTAATAGAATCTTTAACCTACTGCATAAATATTTCAAAATAAAAATATTACATTTTCTTCCCTTAAACACAGAAATAAGCATTCAAAACCCGATAAACTCAATTCGCCATAACTAATATACCCTTAATGAAAATGAATCAACTAATGCATATCTTCCATACATCTTCTTAGTACAAACAGTTAAAGATTCAAAACAAAGTATCTTAAACATCTTCCCTTTGGATCAAAAGAAACTAAGTTACAACCAAACTGGAAGACCGAAAAACGAAAAACCGAAGAGGAAGCATCCTTCATACCTATGTTATTCAAAATATAAAACCTTGCTACTTAAATTGCTTGGAGCTTCTTGTGGTTCCATTGTCATGGGATGCATGCAGAGCGGGATGCTGCGCCTAAAGATGACTTGCCCACAAACGAACTCAATTAATGGCATCCCAATAATCAGTACGTCAGATCATGTAGGCAAGTCATCCTTGGCTGAGTAACCCGCTTTACATCTTCGTGCAAGATTTCCCATCGGCTGCTATTAGAACAGAGCATGCAATTAGTATCATAACAAGGCACTCCCACCTGCTATTTATCTCATTCGAATTCACGGTCGGAATAAATGTAAAACGATTCTATGTTTCCAAATTTCTATGTGAAGGAGAAAAACGACACTAACTTTAACTTTCAACACTACGCAGGTTGACGATTCTCCGCATAATGACAACATGATTTAATCGTTCGTCCTGCATGCATATCTATGCATGCATATCTATGTGGATGCTCCAATAATGCAAGTAGTCATAGATTCAGTATGCGGTGATAGATTTCTCAAAATGTGGTAGAGATTTAGCAGGTGGTCATAGATTCCTCAACTTTATTTTTGAGTGGGTCAAATGATTAAGAACATGTGTTTCCTCTTAAAATATCACAAGTTCAAATTCAGAAGGAATAGGGTATGCATACCTCAATAAACTTTATCAGTCAAATCACTAGACAGAGGGGATCTCTTATCCTACAAACAAGGAATCTCATACACCAATTTGATGTGGCTTGGCCTTAACCTTAAAAATAGATTATTATTATTATTATTATTATCAACTCTACAACCCCTCACTTCACATATGATCGAAACAATAAAAATAAGAGTAAGACAGACTACAGACTCTGACGGAAGCAACGACGGAAAGAGTAAGGCAGACTCTGGATTGATTTCGCCGCACAATCTTCAAGATTAACTATAGCATAAAATAGTTTACAGGTTCTTTTCCAATTTTACGCATATTTCCTAAATCCTGAATCAAAGGAATTGATGAGAGTTTCTATTTTCATTGGATTTAGAAATGTCAGATGATAAGGACTATATTATCTGTATCCAATAATTTTATTGCCGAGAAGGACAACCCAAAAACAAAAGGAAAGAAATGTAGATAAATATTGTTAGCTTCGAGTTCACTTTTTTGAATCTTTCGTCGTACTCCTTTATGTTACGTTGGTAATATTATTCTTGAATAGTCCTTACGTCTTCAACTTTTTTGAATTTTTTCTAGTCCTTCTTTATATTTTGAATTTTTGATCGTCCTTCTTCTTTATGTTGGGTTGTAGTCATCATGCTTTAACTTTTTTTTGAATATCTGGTCGTCCTTCTTCTTTAGGTTGGGTTGGTATTTTATTCTTAATAGTCATCACATCTTCAATTTTTATTTTTTATTTTTCGTGGTCCCTCTTCTTTATGTTGGGTTAGCATTATTATTTTTCAATAGTCATCACGTTTATTTTTATGGATAATATTACTCATTTTGTTAGTGAATTTGACAAATTATTGAGAATTTTCAAAAATTATTTTTAATAAATTAAAAGTTACAATCAAATTCAAAAATAGTAAATTAAAATTTACAATTAAATCTAAGAATATTGACTATTCCAATCTTTACATGATGATAGAGAATTTCACAAAAATATTATGATAAAATTTTAATTAAATTTAAAATATTTAAATTACATGTTGATGGAGAATTTCACAAAAATATCATGTTAAAATTTTAATTAAATTTAAGATATTTAAAAAAGGATTGAAAACCTATTTTGTTCTTTAAAATAATTTAAGAGACATAATATTTTATTGATAAAAAAATTCACAAAAATATCATGATAAAATTTTAATTAAATTTAAGATATTTAAAAAGGATTCAAAACCTATTTTATTCTTTAAAACAATTTAAGAGAATAAGAATAAAGTTATCTTCCACACATTTTCTAGTCTAAAAACAACATAAATACATTTTATTAATTTAGAAATACATTTTATTAATTCTTTTAGTTAGATATTAATCTTCTCATGGTTGATAACAATACTATAATATTAAGGTAAGTATTATTACTTCTCTTAGTTAGATATTAATCTTGTCATGGTTGAGAGTAATACTATGATATTATGATAAGTATTTAATGTAAAAAGATAATACTATGCTATTATGACAAGTATTTAAAGTATAAGGATATGATATGAAGGATATAATTATTATTTTTTGTATTTCTTTTAAATTTAACTAAAGTCACTTAAAACTTTATAGGATCTGGAAAAGTTTAATACTTATAAATGAATGGGATTAAAAAGTTTCTATCCATACTTTAAAAAGTTAAAAGATTCCTTAATTTCAAATAATATTTCTCAATGTCATCATTCATTATAAAAAAAGATTTATTAATTTCAAATAATATTTCTCAATGTTATCATTGATTATAAAAGATTCATTAATTTCAAATAATATTTCTCAATGTCGTCAAAATTGATTATATTGATTATATGCACAATAGTGATTTCACAAAAAAAAAAAGAAAAAATATGTAAGAAGAGAAATGTAACAATTAAATTAGCATGACAATGATGATGAAAAATAGTGGCAGCTATATATGATTGGGAAGAACAATTCATTTCCATTTTGACTTGTGTTTTTTCTAAAAAAAAATCTTTGCACAAATTCTTTTTCTATTTTATTTTAGTCATTTTACTGTTCAATTTATTTTAGAAAATCTATTAAATTGGATTGTTGATTAAATTCGATATTACAAATATATTATTATTTTGTTGATTAAATTCGAGATTATAATTGTATTATTATGAATGATATTTTATTTAGGAAGTCTAAACTTTTCCTTCTTTCACTGTAAGATTGTCTTAGTAAATTCCAATAAAAGAATGATTATATCTATGTCAAGCTTAAAATGTAGGGAATATGATTTTAATAGAGTTTTAGTATTAAAAAACGTACTTTATATAATAATAAAAAAAAATTAAAAAAAATTAATGATAGAATAAGTTTATAAGAAAATTAGATGTTCTATAGCTAATTAAATCCACAAGGAATCTAAATAAGTGCACGGGAGTATATAAAATAAGAGTCCTTCCCGACCACCAACAGAAGTTAAGAAGTTACCGGGATACTCTAGTAACAAATAGTATATAGTAACAAACAATATACAAAGATTATAATCATGAAAAATCTATAAATTAATGGGAAAAAAAACTCATTTAAAAGATACCGGGATACTCTAGTAACCGGGATACTCTAGTAACAAATAGTATATAGTAACAAACAATATACAAAGATTATAATCATGAAAAATCTATAAATTAAGGGGAAAAAAACTCATTTAAAAGAAAACATACGTTGGAATAGCACATTACAGGTTATATTCAACAACAAAGATTATAATCATGAAAAATCTATAAATTAATGGGGTAAAAAACTCATTTAAAAGAAAACATACGTTGGAATATCACGTTACAGGTTATATACGTTGGAATAGCACGTTACAGGTTATATTCAACAGTACAAAAGATTCATTACAACTACCAAAGAACACCGCCCGGAAAACCTATTACAGTTTTACATAGACCAAGAATGTGGGCATAAGAACTGTTAGAATTGTCATTGTTAGAATTGTCAGTGTGGAAAACAAATTCACAGTGATAATTAACAATCATAGACATAAGAAATAGACACAAGGATTTTGACGTGAGTCACCGAAACGTTGGGCGATGTCCACCAAGCATAGGCATAGTTTCTCTTATTATTTGGATTATGGAGATTACATCCAATTTGCAAGTCTCTCATACACTCAGTCTCTCACAATTGTTTTGCCTCTACGAGCTTACATGAATTTATACGTTCACACATGAAACTGAATATTAAATGCAATCCCTATCCATATTTCAACTTGGTATATTTTGTTTTAACCAAATCAGAATAATAGGATCCAAATCTATTTTGATAATTGGTTGTCACCAAATCCCAACAATCTCCACCTTGACAACAATTAACCTGATACCTTGCTTCTTCCTTTTGTTTATCACCTTTGCTGCAAGCCAAGAGAAGCCAAGCACCACTGCAACTTCTCTAATAAAATTGGTTTCATGATCTCGCCTGTGTGACTTGCATGAGTTTGGATTTCCTGAGGGCTCACTCCACCTCCAACATGTCTTCCACAATTGTGTTGTGAGAAACATTTAGTGATAAGTCTCATTCTATCCAAAACACCTGTATTACAATATACATTACAATCATCACCGATCATCTCAGTGTAACCATTTTAGGTGACATTTGTGCTTCTCAAATAGTGAAGCACCCATTTCACTACAACACCTGAATCTGACACGTTTCTAACAACATCATTAGCATGTGAAACTTCTGGTCTTAACCATTTCATCGCATACAACAGACCTCCTACTAAAATTACACGAGACATAACATTTTCTTCTTTATAGACAGGCCCTATACTTGCAGAAAACTTATAATGGAAATCAATAGGGATAAAAACTGGCTTTACAATGTTCATTCTGAACTCCAACCAAAGCTTACCATTACAATCTCTGTGTACTTCTATGCCCTTAATTTGTTTTGTTTCTTCTTGATCCCTCTTTTGAATTGTCCTGTCCATCTGAGTCACTTTATTACTGATTTTATCCATGCTTCGGCTTCCATTGAGCATATCATCAACAAAGAACATCAAGACTGTGAATGTACTATAAATTGTATAGTCATTCCCACCCTTTGAAAAAATCTGACTCACTATGAAGGATTGAAACATCTTGTACATTTGCTTGGGTACCATTAGGCCATACAATGAATTACCTAGCATGCAAACAAATTTACCATTGCGATATTGAATTAACCATTTTGGTTGTTCCATACATACTATATCTCTGTCAATGATGACCTTGTCAGAAGTAGGATCCCACACACAACATCCCTTTATACCATCATCACAACTTGCAGAGATATAAAACAAGAAGGAATTCAGAAACAAAGATTTTAAGTCTGGAACTGATTTACCTCTTACCATTACCTGCAATTTTTTCTTGTTCTTATGACCTTGATGCTTCTTCCATAAACAAGAAGATACATCTGTCACTTCATATGCCACTTCAATACTGCCTTCCATCTTATAAAGGTTATCAACCTTTGTTGCCTTCATCGCTACTAAATTCTCTTTCGACACTGTGAGAGCTCCACCTTGACCCATGTACTTATATCCACAAGAATCCAACACTCCTAATGAAATCAAATTTGATTTAAGCTTAGGTACATATCTAACATCCATTAAGTCCCTAACAATACTATCGAACATCTTGATTCTAATAATGTCAACCCTAACAGTTTTACAGTGAATACCATTTCCCATAAACACTACACTCTCATCAATAGATTGGTAAGAAAAGAACCAATTTATATGTGAGCACATGCGGTGGGAGGCACCTGAATCTAACTGCCATTCCTCTCGATATTGTAAATTACTAGAAATGGATAAAATGTGATCAATTATACCTGAATTTGTTACAGTCTAATTTTCTTCCGTCGTAGAGTTTTCCTCGGATTCCTTTCTCTTCCAACAATCTTTCTTGAGATGTCATGTTTTGCCACAATGCCAACATTTTGCTTTATCCTTTCTCTGTCTTGACTTAGATCGAAAGGAACTTCTGTCATTCTTCTCTGTGGTTCGACCTTTGATCAACATCGCCTCTGAAGTTGAGGTTTCTTTACTAGATTTTATCCTCATCTCCTCAGCCAACAAAGCTCCCACAAAAGAGTCATAATCTAAAACTTATGTTGAGCTAAAGCTAATAGAGGTGAATAGATTATCCCAAGACTCAGGAAACGAATACAACAATGTAATAGTCTTATCCTCATCTTCGAATTTAACTTCTATACTAGCCAATTGAACTATAAGGGTCTTGAAAGTATTTAAATGGTCAGCAACTTTTGTACCTTCTTTCATCCGCAAACTGTACAACTGTCTCTTCAAGTAGATTCTGCTTGTCAAGGACTTCATCATGTATAGACTTTCCAACTTGCTCCACAAACCGGGTGCTCTCTTCTCAGAGACAATATTGAACAGAACATCGTTGACCAAACATAGGCATATGGAACTCAATGCTCTTGCATCCATCTCATCCCACTCATCCTCTGTTATGGATGTGAGTTGCTTTTCTTTTCCCAAAAGCGCCTTCACCACGCCTTGTTGCACGAGCATATCGTGCATCTTAAGCTTCCAGAGCTCAAAGTTGTTTTTACCACTGAACTTTTCAACTTCAAACTTTGAACTCTGCATCTTAACTATTAGTTCAAAAAAAAATCTCCCAATATCCACTGCTTTTAAAAAATCATTTTAAATGTAGAAAAATTATAAATAAATTCAAAAGTGAATCCTTAATTAAATAAGGTTAAATTAATAACCCAAAAGTTTTATAATAATAATTTCATAAAACCTTTTATACTCACTTCATACCTTTTACATACTATATTCTCCACGTAAACCTTTTAAATTATCCTCCACGTAATTACTTGTTCACGTTTTAAAAAAAAAGGAAATTCAATTTTTAAAACCCCAAAAAACTTCATACCTTAACCCTTTTAAAAAAGATCATACGAATGCTTTTGAAA
Organism: Picea mariana; assembly: GCA_032191745.1. Lineage (NCBI taxonomy): Eukaryota > Viridiplantae > Streptophyta > Pinopsida > Pinales > Pinaceae > Picea > Picea mariana. Next base: position 43,149 of record JASDQU011102952.1, read on the forward strand.
AAAATAGGGAAGTCAACGCTTATAAAGGAGGTCAGTGCTCCCTTTTCTTATATCGGCCAGCGCTGAAAGGAATATACGTATCACGCAAAAGCAGTGCTCCCCTTCACCAGAGCTGCCAGCGCTAAGTTGTAAACAACGCTTCCCTTCCAGTTTGCTCTCTTCCGGTTTTCTCTTGAGCGTGCTGTTTTTTCAGCGAACCAAAAAACCTCAAATTTCCATTTCAGTTTGCAGCCTCCTCATCATATTTGACTGGTGCGTGGCCTCCTCACAAAATTTGAATGATGAGTGGTCTTCTTATTTCTCTCATACCACTTGTTAGAATTGTTAGTGCGGAAAACACAATTCACAGTGATAATTAACAATCACACATATAAGAAATAGACACAAGGATTTTCACGTGGTTCACCCAAATGTTGGGCTACACCCACCAAGCATAGGCATCTATTCTCTTATTATTCGGATTATGAAGATTACATCTAATTTGCAAGTCTCTCATACACTCAGTCTCTCAGTGGTTTTGGCTTTACGGGCTTACATGAATTTATACATTCACATGAAACTGAATATTAAATGCAATCCCTATCCATATTCTAACTTGGTCTATTTGGTTGTAACCAATGCAAAATAATAAGATCCAAATCTATTTTTGGTAATTGTTTGTCACCAAATCCCAACAAAAACCACAATAGGTATCGAAAAAAAACTATTTTGAATAGTACAATGGTATAAAATCCTTATTGAAATTTGGTTTAGAAATCAAAGTGCCTCTTACTGGGTGTACGCCCCGGCATTAAGACCATACCGAGCACCTGTTAACAATGCTTTGCAAGAACATAAATTAATATAGTGCCTCACGAAATTTATTGACACAAATAGAAAGACTTGAAAGAAGAATACTTAAAGGGTTTCCGGACCCATTAGTGTCAGATTCCCCTCGCATCCCCCTTGCTAAGGTATTCAAATGCACATGCACTTTGCGCATCTATTAAGAAGGGAACGAAACCATCAATAAATGAATGTAAGGACGAGGTAAGAGTCTTACCTATGCAAGCTCAAAAACTCAATAAGAAAAACTCATGTAGGTGCATGAAATTGAGTCGTTAGAGTCCAACATTCCTCCTTATGGGTAGATTCATTAACAACAGAAGGGCCCATCATTAGTTAGAATATTCCTCCTTATGGGTAGCCTCATTAACAATAGAAGGGCCCATCATTAGTTAGAGTATCTAATCAAAATCTTATTTAAACAACATATAAACAGTATAAAGAGAGTACTCTCATGTGTAACGAGTTGCTCCCATTACATTAAACACAGGAAGGTAAAAATGGATACAACAACCCACTCTGATATATTAAACAAAGAAAGATAAAAATGAAGACAATGACCAACTCTAAAATATTAAACAGAAAAATATAAAAATGGAGACAAGTGACAACTCTGAGATATTAAACAAAGAAAGATAAAAATGGAGACAACGACCAAGTCTCAGATATTAGCATAGTATACTAGGAAAAAAGGCATGAAGAACTTTATTAAAAGTCTTCAACCCGAAATAGAAAATAAACACATTGATCTCTACAGTAGAAAAGAATGTACTTCTTTTAACAAGGAATAACCCTCTTACCTATTATGTCGAGACTTTTAAATGCCAATTATAGATAGAGTGAAACACCACATAGGAAAAACAGAGGTAGGCATAAATTTCTCCAAACAATCATCAAAGGGAGCTCGAACTAGAGCATTTAAACCCTAGGATAGAATCCTCATCCTCTGCTCGAATATTATTGGGAAAAAAAACGAATGACCAGGACATACCTCCCCAACTCTCGTTACAGCTGGCACTCGAAAGGGTCTCCATGAAAGAACACATACATGTGACTTGATACATTGAGTCTAGCATTAACGACCTCCAATTCCTATGTTATCAAATGTCAAAACCTCCCTAACTCCAACGTATTTAACATGATTATGATGTGACCATCAACTACTTTACCCTAACATTCGGGTGGTAATTCCATCAACTTAGCCCTAGGCTAAGTAAGGTTTCGAAAAGGGCCTAAAAAAGGAAAGTTAGTCAAAAACATAAGTTGTTAAGAAAAATGTGAAGATTCATAGTCACCATATGAATTGCACTATGAGATTTGGGATATATATCTTCACGAAAAATTATAGCTTAGGGAAAGCAAATGTGGTAATTAGTATATAACATAATTTTGCATTTCGCCTAAGTGACTTCTTAACCATATAATTTGGATAGACAATATGGAAGAATGCTACATTTTTTATTGCTCGAAAATGCATTATTGATATATATTTTTTTAAATATGTGTATGTGACATAATGGTATGAGAGCTTCACGAACCACACTTGGCCTTATGAGTTCAACCACAAAAACTAATTTACTATTGTTATATTTTCTTGTTACCATTAGGAAGAAGATTTTGTCATCCATGAAAAATGTCAGAAGTATCTATTCTACTTGAAGAAGGGTCATATCAAAATGAACCATAAATTCCCGAACAAGGAAACATTGATGAGGTAAATATATGGGTTAATTTGAATGAAGGTAGGGACAATAGACAATCTGAATTGATTCAGACTATACAAGGTATCAGGGAAGAATTGAAAATTGTTAAGATAGATAATGAACAAATTATAAATACACAAGAAGAACTTAATGCAATAGTGTTAGACAAATTGTGTAATCAAAACTGAGACAAGAATAAAGGTCAATTTTCCAATAATTCTAAAACTGATCTAAACAAGAAGAAGTCTAGGAAATTTGAACATATTGAATCAACAACGGAAACTGCTTTTAACAAAACTGAAACCTCAAGTGAGGATAGTGCTAAAATGGAACAAAGAACAAAAAATAAATAGAAGCATCATGAGGAAATCATGGGAGAATTTAAAAAGATAAAACCTCCAATATTTAATGGTGAAACTGAGACTGGAGAAGAGACAGAAGCGTAGATTTCTGGACTGCAAAAATACTTTCAGATATTTAACTATTCAAGAAAACATAAAGCAAGAATGGTCATCTATAATCTGACTGAGAAGAAATATCTTTCGTGGCAAGATATTAAAAGAGTAAAAAATAGTAAGGAACATAAAATCACTTGGAAGACTTTTAAAAGATACTTTAAGAAACAATATTTATCAAAAAAATATTAAGCAAGTAAGGGTAAATAATTTTATGAACTGAAGTTGGGAAATTTAACCATGAAGGACATTTACAGCAAGTTTCTCGGCTTATTGTGTTATGTGTCATATATTGTGAATGAAAAACCAAAGATACAATGCTTCTTGAGTTGTTTATTGGCCTCATATAAAGATAGGACTAAATTTGGCAATCCTAAGTCTTTAGAAGAAGCTATGCATAAGGCTAAACAATGTTTTGAACAATATACAAATAGAAACAAAATGCTAAAAACTAGAAGGGAAAAAAGGTTGAAAGATTTGATCCATGAAGAACAGAAGGAAAGTTTCTCAATAAAAACACTTCAAAAGGGTTTCAGAGAAATAAGTATAGAAATAATAAGCCTTACAACTCATATGATAATAATAATGCAAGACCAACAACTTTTTATAACAAAAAAACTTCCCAAAAGGAACCAGTAAAATGTTGGGAGTGTGGCGAACCACATTATTTTAAAGATTGTCTCCACAGACAGAAAAACAACAACAATATACATACAGTTTGAGAAGCTACTACAATTGGTGAAATAGGAAGGAGTACCCTAGAGATCAATGTAGCTTTGGAGAACGGAGAAGCATATCAGCAAGCTTCCATGGTTGAAGTAGAACGTATGTTGAATAATCAATTAATTTCCATTTGATTGATCAAGGTGCTAGTTTGAGTTACATTTCACCTAAGATGGTACAAATATGTAAATTATGGAAACAAAAATTTGAAAATGCATGGCTAGTACAACTTGCTATAGGAACAAAAAAGAAGGTTACAAATCTTGTTAAAGGTTGTGAAATGATCATGAATAGATTTAAAACTTAATCATATTTGAATGTTTTGCAACTAGGATCATATGATGTATTAATTGGAATGGACTAGTTGGAAAAATATAAAGTAATTCTAAATTGTTATGACAAAACATTTACTTACATAGATGACAATGATAACATCATTAACAATAAAGGGATGCCAAGAAATATAAGTATTAGGAATATCTCATCCTTATTGATTAAAAGATGTGTTCGTAAGGGATGCAAACTAATTTTTTTTCATGTAATAGATAATGAAAAAGAATAAAGTAATAAAGATATAGAATATTTCTCTATATTGCAATAATTTTGAGACGTATTCCAAGAAATCCATGGATTACCTCCTAAGATAGAAATATATTTCTCTATAGACTTACTACCCGGAGTAGTGCGAGTTTCAAGGGCTCCCTATCAGATGGATATTTTAGAACTTAATAAAATAAAATATCAACTTGAAGAGTTATTACAAAAAATTATATTCGACCAAGTGTATCTCCTTGGGGAGCACCGATACTATTTGTCAGAAATAAAGATGGAACCTTAAGACTATCTCTAGACTATTTGCAACTTAATAAAATGACAATTAAAAATAGATATCATTTACCCCTGCATCGATGATCTATTCGATGAAGTACGTGGGGAAACGATCTTTTACGAAATCAATTTACAAGCCAGATATCATCAAGTAACACTTAAAGATGAAGATATATACAAAACAACTTTTAGGACAACATATGGGCATTACGAGTTCGTAGTAATACCCTTTGGTTTAACAAATTCCCCAGCCTCATTCATGTGTCTAATGAATAGTATTCTAAGTAAATACTTAGATAAAATTGTAATCATCTTCATCGATGATATACTAATATACTCAAAGAACAAACATGAGCATGAAGAACATTTAAGAATAGTTTTACAGATTTTGAGAGAGTAGAAGCTATATGCTAAACTTAGTAAATGTGATTTTTATAGAGATAAGATTCAATACTTGGTACTTGTAGTCTCTAAAGAAGGAATAGTTGTTCATCTTGCGAAAATAATAGCCATTATGGAATTATCAATCCCAAAAGATGTTTCAAACATAAGACCATTTATGGGTATAACAAGTTATTACCGAAATTTTATTAAGAGGTTTTCAAGGATTGCTCATCCTATAACATCCATAAAAAAGAAAGGAACAAAAATTATATGGTCTGAAAAATGACAAGAAAGTTTTGAAAAACTAAAACATCTCATAACAACAACTTCTATACTAAAAATAGGAGATCCATATAAATATTTCGTTGTATGCATAGATGCATGCATTAAGGGATGGGAGGAGTATTAATGCAGGATAATCATGTAATTTCTTATGAATATATAAAGATTGAGTAACACGAAAGACATCATTAACATAGCATATATATTTATGAAATAAATCTTCCAACTACATGGAATTCCTAAAACTGTAATCTTAGATAGAGATACAAAATTTACAAAAAATTTTTGGAAGGTCTTGTTTAAGGGATTAGACACACAATTAAATTTCAACACTGCTTTCCATCCTCAGATGGATGGGAAGATTGAAAGAAAAACCCAAATAGTAGAGGATATGATCAAAATGTATGTTATGAATAGACCAAACAAATGGGAAGAATAGATAGATTTAGTTGAATTCTCTTATAATAATCATTACCAAGCTTCATCTAAAATTAGTCCTTTTGAAATTATTTATGAAATAACATGTAACACCCATGTTTCCTGGAGTAATTGTGTCAATAGATTAATGGTAGGACTTGAAATGTTAAAGAAAATGGAGCTAACAATGAAATAGGTGCACCATAATTTGGAAGAAGATCAAACTAAAGTACTGATATTACCTTAGAGGTATTCCGAAATATACATGAAGTTAATAAAGTACAAGGAAATAAATATAAGTTATATATATAGAATAAGATTATAAAAAAATAGAATTTCTATGGCTAATTAAATCCAAAAGGAATCTAAGTGGATCAAAGCCCATCACCATGTCCTTCAAATTTTCCAAAAACTCAGTTTTAATAGAATATCCTTCCTGTGATCGATGACTGTAGTCAGACTCCATAGAATATCCCAACCGAGAAGGACCAACAACAACACATAGAGAAGGATCCCAGGACGGAAACACAGCCAGACTCCGTAGATGTAGTCTTCGTTGAGCTTCCAACAACCCCCGAATGGAAGAAACATATCATATCATCGAGAAGGTTAGTTGTTGGCGCAGTAGCAACATCAACAACATTAGAGGAAACCCTAACGTGGAAACAAATGAGAGAGTTTTTTGTTTTGAAACCCCTTCTGGAAGGAGGGTTTTTCAAGGGGACGTTGAGAGACAGCTCCCTAGATCTTTTTAAATCTATTGTTTTACCTCAGTCGGATGAAGCAAAACTCGAATGGATGGCTGCAACCGAGGAGGGAGGCTCCAACTCATTCTATGGCAAGAGAGAACCAATGATTGGGGCCTGTATCAAAGCTAAGAAGAGAATGTAAGCACAAAAAATGTTGAACTCTAGCTGTCGCCTTGATCTAAATTTCAAAATCCATTCATCTATCAGAGACCTCATGGATCTTCAACTCTTGGGGGATTCTCAGCCTTCGCTCTAGTATAGGACTCAAGTCAAGAGTGATGAAAGATCGAGGTTTCATTCTGAATATCGCAGTGAGACTAGCTGCGAGATTGCGGTAGGATTTCCCCTTTTTGTAAATACCATCACCGGATCTTCTCTCTTCTTGCATGCTCAAGATTCAGACTCCGTTTTTTAGCTCAAAACCCAAATCCACCAGGCTACAGGTACTCCGTCTGGATTTCAACGACTAATATTTGAAGGATGACAGCTTGAGGATGGCTCTCTGCTATGGGACTATGGGAATCTAAAAAAACTCAACCATTTCTCTCACTTCTCATCTGCATGGAGGAGTGCCTTCCTTCACTCGTCCAAGCTCTTACAAGCATGCTGTGAAAAAAGGGATTTCTCCTCCTTCGTGGTCCAAGGCTGAAACTTCAGGAGTAAAGGAGATTTTTGGCTCTACCTTCATTATGGAGCAATCCATAGAACCTAGAATAACAAAATTTGAAGATCCCCAAGTCTATGGCTCAACCTTTGTCTACCAGGAAAAATCCCTCATCTCTCGCTTCAATGGACATTGGCCTTTGGCCTCTGCGCTAAGAGATTTGGTTAACAAGACCTGATCGTCAGGTCATTAGTTGTTCCTTCACTCCAAAGGGTTCTTCATCGTCAACTTTTCCATAGAAGAAAAATGCCAATGCGTGTTAGAGCAAGGTCCTTGGTTCTGGGGAAGATCTGGTCTTTCCATGTAGGTATGGTTCCCCGAATTCAATCCACTAACCATGACAGCCATGAATACACTGGTCTGGGTAAGACTACCCAATCTACCCCTCCATATTTATACTCCATATTTTTTACCAAACCTGGGAAATGCGTTGGGTAGGCTTATCAAGACAGACACATACTGGATATTGAAAGGCTTCTTCACATTCTCCCACATATGTGTTAAAATTGACCTCAGTCAAGGGCTTCCAGATAGTATTATTATAGATTGGAATAAGGGAGATCCTTATGTTAGGGACCTATAATTATAGGTGAGTCGATACTTCGACTGTGATTTGGCATCTCCCTCGTGATGATGAAGTCTGGCTCAGGTGATTCTGCTTCCTCCCTCCATTCTTGTTGCTCATTTCTCCATCATCCTGCTGCATCCTTCATACACATGGCGCCCACACTCCCTTGTCATGTTGCCCCATCGACTACTTTTCCTGCCTCCCCATCCCTGCACAAATGGACTTAGGATAAAGAAATAAAGTTAGTCTAAGTTAAATGATTAATAAACAAATCCTTTAATAATTGATTAATTATTTAATGATTATTAATTAAGTTGAAATACCTAAGTCAACAACTAGATTAGAAGTTAGGGTTAGTTTAAATTAAAATAAAACAATTAAATAAATTAAAAATGACAAAAAGAAATAAAATATATTAAAAATTAAAAAACATAATATAAAAAAAAAACAATTAAAAAGTAATAAAACAATACACAAATTAAAACATGAAAAAAACCCACGTAACACATAACAAATATATTAAAATATAAAAAAAAAAAAAAAATTAAAATAAAATAAAACACAAAAAACATTAATAAAAATAACATAGCAACGAATTAACCTAAGTCCTCTACCCCACCTACCTCCACTACCCACTCCCCCTACGTCACCCCGCTTACATTCCCGCCCAACTAAACCCACGCACATCTTCATATAAGTGCGCCCCCCATCCATTATATAACAAATGATCCACACTCC
>JASDQU011102952.1:55536-68840 GCA_032191745.1 Picea mariana
TCTTCCGATGGAGATCCTGAGCAAACAGAGGCAAATTTTATAAATCCGAGAGAGGTTTTTTGTCAGCATAGGATGAGGAACAAAACCATTTTTTCTATTTTTACAACGGAGTTACGAGCAGAGAGAGTCGAAGGCATCTTCGAGGCCTATTTTTTCATATTTTCCATTTTTAGTTTCAGTCCCGATTTTGCAGGAGCTGTCATGGCCAGGTGGGGATGAATTTGGAAAAACCGAAGGAGGTTTTTGTCCATCACATGCCCATCTACAATAACCTCTTTCATTTTTCTCCCAGGTGTCATCATTGAGGATAAAATCACGTCTGAGCGGACCCCTGTTTCACAGAAAAACGGTCCATTTCTCATAACAGAAAACTCTGAATTTGATGGGAGTGGTGGCTATTCTTGGCCGAGGCGGTTGAACCGACTCTCGAAACTTGGTTGGGGTGATGTATCTTATATATTGGGATGATTTTAATGTAATAGGATTGGATCTTCACGCCTTGTGGCTACCGAGCTGTAACATTTTTGAATAGATCTGCCATTAATGAAAGAGACTCTTTACAGGATTCCTGTGCATGTTTACTGGTGATGTGATTTCTCAGTAAATGTTTTCTTGCTCTGTAACCACTGTGTTTTCTGAATCTAATCTTTACGAATAGCGTTATGTCTCAGGATTTATCTCTGATACCCTGATTCTGATTCTGAAGATTTGAATGTTCATCTTCTAAATATCTTCAACTAAGAGATTCTTAAGTGCTTGTTAGTTGGAGTTGTTTCCCTTATCTTTTCCTATGATCATCATTTAAATTATTAAAGATCCAGTGAGCGTGTTATCTCACCCTGTGAAGGTTTTCTTTGTCATTTCTGGTTGTTTCTCAGATTTGATTAAATACAGACCCCATAGCCCAATGGATGTGTAAGCTGCCTCAACCAATTTACAAACCCTTTTACAACGAAACCTACCTGTCCTTTTTACCTAGCCTAATATTTGAAATCAAAACAAATCTAAATCATACACAGAGATCCCTCTCTGAGTCTTGGAGGGCTAGATCCAAGACTCGAAGCGGTTCTGATGTTGCCTCTGTGTTTTCCTTTTCATCCTTGGGCAAATTACAGAGTGATAACACCTTACATGTAGATGGTTGATTATGAGAACACCGCCTTCATATGCCACTCCTGTCAGCAAATAGAGAACTTCCAGGCAACTTTTCCTCTATCCCAAACCCCTTCCTCAACCTCTAGAGCACGAAAAAGAGCTAATGGTTGGCAAGGACCAAAATTTCACAAAAGTCGTTTGAACCCTTCTTCCGACAAAAAACAACATCACAAATATGCACCAACTTCTCTTCCTTATACAACACCTTCCCAGCCCCCAACAATTTCTCAGTAGTCAACTGTATACCCAAAACACTAGCCTTCGGCCTCGACACAAAATCCTGAAGCTTCAAAATTAATGATTCCAACTCCCGTAGTTAATCCTTTGCACCCGCCTCTCGAAAAGAGGGAATAAAATGACGTAATCATGACCACAAACCTTCTCCCAAGGACTCAGAAGCGTCCTGATGAATCAGTCAATTCACATAGTGACAGAGAAGAACCCTTTGTTTCAACATATTAAGATTATGGCATTTCCTCAAACCATCTGGCTTTGGTGGCAAAAGTTGTTGATCCTATCATGTCCTTTGGTTGGATTGATGTTCATAAGAAAAAAGGCAGAAAGGATCCTCATCGGCCAACACAATGATCTAGCCCTTTCTCCTTATCTTGTAATGTTTCATCTCGCTTTGCCCACACACTCCCTATGGATCTCTTTTAGCATAGGCTAGTCTCAAGTGATCCCTTGTTCTCTTTTTGAGGGGTCTTCTCCCATCAACAAATCAATGTATCACTTTCTGCTTTTTTCTTGGATTGAATAGAAGGATTCTCATCTATTTTTACTTAAAAAAAAAAAAAAATCCAGAAGGAATCTAAATAAGTGCACGAGAGTATATAAAATAAGGCCCGAGTCCTTCCCGGCCACCAACAAAAGTTACAGGCATAGTTTAGTAACAAACAATATACAAATTTGTAATCATGAAAACTCTATAAATTAATAAGGGGAAAAACCCCATTTAAAAGAAAACATATGCTAGAATATCCCACTATGGGTTATATTCAACGACAGTACACAAGCTCCATTACAACTACCATGGAACACCGCCAAGAAAAAATATTATAGTTTTATATCAACCAAGAACGTCGGCGTAAGAACCACAATAGATAGCAAAAAAACCATTTTGAACAACAAAATGGTATAAAATCCATATCCACAGTGAAGGTATGGTTTAGAAACCGAAGTACATCTTGCAGGGTGTACGCCCTTGCATTAAGACCATACCCAACACATGTTACCAATGTTTTGCAAGAACATAAATTAATATAGTCCCTGACAAAATTAATTGACACAAATATAAAGACTTTAATTAAGAATACTTACAGGGTTTCCAGACCGAGCAGTGTCAGATTCCCTTCCCCCTTGCTAAGGTATTCAAATACACTTGCATGTTGTACATCTATTAACAAGGGAACAAAACCATGGAAGAATGAATGTAAGGATGGGGTAATTTTTTACCCATGCAAGATCAAAAACCCAACAAGAAAAACACCTATAGGTGCATGAAATTGAACCGCCAAATTCCAACATTCCTCGTGATGGGTACCCCCATTAACAACAAAAGGGCCCATCATTTGTTAGAATATCCATTCAAAGTATTATTTAAACATCATATAAATAGTATAAACATAGTACTCTCATGTGTAACAAGTTGCTCCCATTGCAGGCACACTCTGTAAGGAGTATGGAGTCAACAATATATATAGTAAACAAAGAAAGATAAAAATGGAGAGGACCAACTCTAAGATATTAAACGTAGAAATATAAAAATGAAGACAACGACGAGCTCTGACATATTAAACAGAGAATGATAAAAATGGATACAATGACGAGCTCTGAGATATTAAACAAATAAAGATAAAAAAGGAGACAACGACCAACTCTAAGATATTAGCAGAGTATAGAACTAGGGAAAAAGCCGCACGGAACTTTATTAAAACTCTTCAACCCATAACAACAAATAAACAAAGTAAAGTATACAGTAGAGAAGAATGTTGTAAGTCGTAATTAAAACTTATTTTAGTAAGGAATAACCCTCTTACCTGTTCTGTCGAGACTTTTAGATGCCAAGTACACACAGAGAAAAACCCCATCGAGGAAAATCAAAGCGCAGGGGTAAATTTCTCCAAACAATCAACAAAGGGAGCGAACCAGAGCATTGGAAACCTAGTATATAATCCTGATCTTTCGCTAGAAGGTTACCAAAAAATCAAATGAATGACCAAAACTGCGTAGGATGTCAGGACACCTCCCCATCTATTGTCCCAAGGTCGTTACACCTAGCACTCGAAAGGGTCACCACGAAAGAACACATATATGCGTGTTTAATAAGATACTTCATATGTTGAGTCTAGCATTACCAACCTCCAATTCCTATGCTATCAAATGTCAAAACCTCCTGAACTCGAATGTATTCAACATGATTATGATGTGACCATTTTCCTTGCAAAGCAGATTTTCAACATGCATTATGATTGTGTGAATCGGATAACCCTTTGCACATTATGATTTGGATCAAGATAAGCCCCTCGTAAAACTTACATTAAACAAATTGCAAGAATATGACTCACCATTGAATACTTTACCCTAACATTGAGGTGGTAAATCCATCAACTTATCCCTAGGCTAAGTAAGGTTTTGACAAGGGCCTAATAAAGGAAAGGTAGTAAAAAACATAAGTTGTTAATAAAAATTTGAAGATTAATAGTCACCATATGAATTGAACTATGAGATTTGGGATATATACTTACAAGAAAAATTATAGCTTAGGACAAATAAAGGAGTAATTTTGCATTTTTCATAAGTGACTTCTTAACCATATAATTTGCATAGAAAATATGAAATAATGTTATATTTTTTATTAGTTGAAAATGAAATATTGATATATATATATATATATATTTAAAATATGGGTATGTGACACAATTTTAAAAATTGTTTACGCTTGACATCAAAACATTTTTAGAATTCAAAACTTTAATAAAGGTTTTGAACTCTATGAATTATATCTAGAGTTAAGATGATGGATGTAGATCGACTTACAAATATTTCAACCATACACATAGTTCTACCTGACTTAATTTCTACTTTTAAATTTTTCATTTTTACAAAAGTCAAATTTTATATTTAGTTTATTAATATTACAACCATGACATATGGTTCTAGGTGTACTTAATTACTTTAATTTTCCAAAAAAGTTTTGTAAGATGGTTTACTTATGTATTAATATTTATACAAAAAGATACAATTAAATAAAGTTACAATTATGGTAATCTGTAATTCATCAAAAAAAAGATTGAATCTCATACTCCTTATCATGTTATTCAAAATGTATAGTGTATTATACCTAGAACGCCATAATATACATACTGACTTTCTTACCAACTTGCCATACATTTTTGTAGATCATCAAAATTGTTATAAAGTCATATAGAAATATGAGAGACAAAACCAATGAATCATGCTATAATATGTCCTAAGGAAAACACTAAACATAACATAATTAGAAGGTAAAATAACTAGGGTGGACTAGGTTTAGATGTGCCTAGATCAACATGATGAAATGGCCCTTTTTCTTTTCTTGTCAACTTTTTGTCGTCATTTTCCTCAATAATATTTGGATTGGACCTAGTTCGAGCTAAATCTAAGAACTATATAACCTCCATTTCTCCCTCCCCTACTTTTTTATCCCATGTAGTAAAATTGAAACTTATCCCAAACATCAATCAACAAAACACAATAAATTCAACCTCTAAACATTGCATCCTATCTCAAACCTCTAGTTGTTGAAGCTCTTGTAATTCCAATGCATTAGGAACCAATGTCTTTTCCATCTAGTAAAATTCCTTTTCCGTGAACAATTTTGTGTCCTACAATTGAGAGAATCCTATGTCCACCACCCAACTTTGGAATTCATATTCAAGTTAGTTCTTGGAGGTTTGAGTCTTCTTTTTCTTCATTATACCCTTCAAATCCTTGACTTCTAGTTGGATGCTATTATGGGTATCCTGATAGAATTTTTTAAGTTCTAGTAACACATCTTTCTCTTCTCCTCTTTTATGGAAATGGAGACTTTATTTTCCCTTGGCATGTCATAGTTCCTTGTCTTTCCTCATAAATCTATGCCTGATCAGTTTGAGATCATGTGAGTCCGATGATTTCCCCATCATGTCTGCCCCTTTCCCTAGGTACTTCATGCAAAGTTTCTACCACTTTAATTCGTCGGTGACCGAAAAAATGTAGACGCCCAACAACTCTCATTCCCACCATATATATTGTACAACACCACAACCCCTACACCATCGTATTCTTGCAAAGATTTTTAATATGGCTCGAATGATCACCCAATCTTTTGGGCTTGCATCCTCTCACTAGGTTCCACCAATTGCATGCATAATTATGGATACATTGTTACAAACATGGAGATTGACCTTCAACATAGGAGTGGAAACCAGGAGTGCATCATGACCCACCTCACTGAATTGGAATGGAGCCCCAAATATAGACCTAGAAACTACAAACAAAGAAGAAAACATGAAATTCAGATACAATGCATATTTCAAACTTCTTACCCAATTGTCACTTATGTACAAGGTGGGTTGAGGATTCTACACAAGTTGTCATCCATTTTCTACCATGATCCTTAAAACCCTAGAGGCCACCTTACTCCATTATCTCTTCCTAATAGTATAGATCATTAAAGTTCATTACATATTCAAAGTTGATGTCATGGTACTCACATCTCATTCCATTCAAACATTATTTTTCTAGAACCTTCATCCTTGAGCTTAATCCATAAACATTTTGTATTATCCAATGCATTGTCATCTCTAGATGTTGGAACTCCCCATTATACATCCACATTATCTTCATCATGCATCTGTGAACATTAAATATAAAATTTACTAATTACAAACCAACTATTTTAAATATATCAAAAATATTCCTTCCATCAATAATAATTTTAAATATTATTATTATTTCTTAATATTTTGTCCTAAAATATTTATATTAAACCAAATATTTTAAACGACATTTGGATAGTACAAATTTTACAATTTATTTTATTTCTATTTGAAAAATTAAATATTTATATCTTTTATAATTGTAATTATGATTATCAAATTTAATATATATATATAGTTATATATATTTGCAATTTTTTATATTAATCATATATTTTAGGATACATAATACATATTAGCCATATAAATTATAAAAAAATGCCTCACTATAATAAATTCAAGAATACTTTTTAAATCAATTTTTAAAACATTGCATTTATTGACCATATCATAAGATTTTTCTTTCTGCATGTAATTCTCTATTACATACATGTGCAAATGGTATTTTTAAAGAATGCATAAATGTTTGAACTTATTGGGTGGTGGAAACACACTTTGAAGTTACAATTATTTGGTTCAAGGTTTTTCTCGTATATATTTGGAAATGGAAATGCTTGAGATTTCTTTCCTATTTAAATATGGATATTTTCTATTTAAACATATATCATTAACCCATTTATGTTTGTCAGGGTTGTACGATATGATATGCTATTCTCTCGTTTTCTATATATATTAATGGTTTTTTACGACTCGATCCAACACGTGGTATTAGAGGTGAGGTTGAGTGAAGGCTCTGAACAGACGGTCTAGGAGCCGTTGCTGGTCATTCCTGTGAAGAGGAGGAGTTGTCGGGGATAAAGGGCTTGAGTATAGTCTTGTGAAGGCCAGATCGCCAACATCAAACCATTCGGAACTGGGTTCCAATGGCAGATATATCAATAAATCTTGTCATAATCCATGGATTGGAGTGGATCTGTCGTAGCTTTCCATGCTTAGGACATGCATGCAATAATTTTAGGGGCGAGCATAAAAGGCTCTTATTTTGAGCATTTCAGAATTGTGGGTTTAATGATGAAGAGGTCTAGAGAAGGCATTTCAGAATTGTGGGTTTATTGATGAAGAGGTTTAGAAAAGGCTTGCAAGGGGTGGAACCATAGCACAAGGATATCAAAGCAGTCTGAGTTGTGTCTAATAATGGGTTGGGGATGAAGTAGTTGTTAGATCTGAAAATTTGGAAAGACAATTTTACATATGATAATCAACAATCACACAGATAAGAAACATAGATATCTCAAGTGGTTAATTCACCCAAATGTTGGGCTATGTCCACCAAGCAGAGGTATCGGTTGTCTTATTATTCAGATCATGGAGACTACTGCCTCTATGGGATTACATTAATTTATATACATTTACACAAGAAACTGATTATTAAATGCACTCCTATCCATATCCTAACTTGGTCTTATTGGTTACAACCTACACTGGATGATAGGATCCAAAATTCTAATCCTGGAGGAATTTGTTGTCACCAGATTCCAACAATCTCCACCTTGAAAACAATTAACCTGATACCTTGCTCCTTCTTTTGTTCATCACCTTTTTTGTAATTCAAGAGAAGCCAAGCACCATCATAGCTTCTCTAAAAGTACTGGTTTTGTGAACATGCCTGCACAATTCTCTTTTCTATGCACTTTCTCAAGAGAGACTCCACGTTCATCGATGACCTGTCTTACAAAATGGCACTTGATAGGTATATGGTTTGTTTTACTATGGTAGGATGGATTCTTAGCCATGTGAATAGAACTTTGACTATCACAAAGTAACTTTACTTTTTCTTGCATCCTTCCAAACTCACCAAACAAACCTTTCAATCAAATTGCCTCTTTGCAAGCATGTGAAGCAGCTACGTATTCTTCTTTTGTAGTGGATAAAGAAACAATGTTATGTAGCTTTGACATCCAACTAATAGCTCCACCTGCAAGAGTAAAGACATACCCTGAAGTCGACCTTCTCTTGTCCAAATCACCTGCAAAATCAGAATCAACATATCCACAGACTAATTCACAACCACTATTATAAGTGATAGAATAATCACTTGTGCCTCTCAAATACCGAAGCACCCATTTAACTGTTGCTTAGTGCTCTTTACCTAGATTTTCCATATACCTACGGACAACCCCAACTTCATGTGAAATGTCTTTCCATGTACTAACCATCGCATACATTAGACTTCCTACTACAATAAAATATGGTATTCAAGACATATATTCCTTTTCTTCTTTTGTACTAGGACATAAACTTGAAGAAAGCTTAAAATGGGAAGCCAAAGGGACTTAAACTGGTTTCACATCATTCATACCAAACCTCAAATGTATCTTCTCAACATACTTGTCTTGTGACAACCAAAGCTTACCATTCCTCCTGTCTCTGAATATCTCCATGCCGAAAATATGCCTTGCTACTCTTAGATCTTTCATATCAAATGTCCTAGCCATTTGAGCCTTTAACTTATTGATCTCAGTTATGATTTTGCTTGCTAAAAGCACATCGTCAATGTACAATACTAAGATAATGAATATTCCATTACCCAATTTCTTAAAGTAGACACATTGATCATACTCACTCCTTGTATAACTCTGGCTCACCATGAAAGAGTCAAATTTCTTATACCATTGTCTAGGCGACTACCTCAGACCATACAATGATTTCTTGAGCCTGCAAACAAATTTCTTTCTTTGATTTTGAATGAACCTTTAAGGTTGTTCCATGTAAATTTCCTCATCCAAATCTCCATGTAAGAAAGCAGTCTTAACATCTAGATGCTCCAACTCCAAATCAAGTAATGCAACTAATGCTAACACAATTCAAATTGAAACGGACTTAACAACTGGTGAAAAAATCTCATGAATGTCAATACCTTCTTTCTGAAAATATCCTTTCACAAACAAACTTGCTTTGTACCTTTCCACCTTATCATCAACACTCTTCTTTAGCTTGTAGACCCACTTGCAACCTACAGTTTTTCTGTCTCTTGGAACTTCTACCAGGTCCCATGTGGCATTCCCCTCTAATGCCTTCATTTCATCCTTCATTGCTTCTTTCCATTTATCATTGTTAGAACCATTCATAGCTTCCTGATAGCACAAAGGCTCATGATCATTAGTACTTAAATAAACTGACGAAACAAAATCATCATACCTTCTTGGAGGAACTTTGGCCTATGTAGACCTCCTCAGGGAAGTTTGTGGCTCATCCACATTATGTTGATTGTTATCATCAACCATGTCTTGCACTATCCCTTTTGAGCTTAATTGGTTCTGGTGTGCCCACTTGGCACGCTTCTCCGTAACTCGAAATTGAGTTGTTACGCACTCCTTGCACTATATTTTCAGAGTTCTCCAATAACTCTGCAAAATAGAGGAATTTCTTGCATCCTTTGTTGAAAGGTAATGGATCGGCTCCTCGTCTAGGGTAATTTAACTTTAAAAATGTACTTTGGTTTCCATTACAGACCCTTGTTGTGAATCAATATTTATACCCCTGTCAACTTCGAGGTTAGTTAGATGTTTAATTTAGTTAAACCCATTTCAGTTTATAGCTAGTTTTCTCTGTAACTAGGTAGTTTCCTATGAAAGAGGGTTCTATAAATTTATTTATGTGTGTATCATTCAAAGTGGTATATGATAATATATCTATCATTCTTTCTAGTAGGTTGTTCATTTCATATAATACAGCTTTCCTCTCTATTTCTTTATCACAAAAGAACTATTTCCTTGAATCTAGTATGTTTGTCGCATGTGTATGTTTTTCTCTTTGTTCTTGAGTATGTTTAAACACTTCACATCGGATATAGATAAATCATTATCTATGATATTTATCATAACAATTTGTATAGTAAAATGATACATGATAATGATATTATATATCCATAAAATTCAATTGAATGATAATTAAAATTATTAATTTAATATATATAAATTATATCTCGACGCTAAGCAAATCGAACTAGATTATCCAAGAAAATTGAAGAAATAATATTCAAATTCAAAACAAAATGGAAGAAGCAGGCTATAAGATCTATAATCTATGTTACAAGTCACAGAGTTGGTATATATGGCAACTCGTTTGTTCCTTAAAACAACTCTTTATGCCCTGCTAGCACCCATGCTCTTCCTCCCAAGCTTATGACAATGTTAAAGTGTTCCTTCAGTGCCCTAATGGAACTTTGTGTTCTTCCTCCTGATATTAACCAACACTTTGACAAAGTGTTTGCTTCATGCACTACTTGTCTTATCCTTCCCTTGATCTTTTACACTACTATGAGTGTAGGCACACTCCTTGCACTTGCTCTGTGCAAACTTGCTCTATCCCTTCTAAGATTAATTGGTTTTCATGTGCCCACTTGGCACGCTTCTCCGTAAATAAAAAATGAGTTCCTGCACACTCCTTGGAATGTATTTTCAGAGTTCTCCAATAACTGCGGTGTGCACTCCATGCACAACCTCGAGAGCCCAGAAAAATCAAAAAGTTTTATCGCTTCAGGCTATAAGATCTATAATCTTTGTTACAAGTGACAGAGTGAGTATATGTGGCACCTATGATCTATGGTTGGGAAGAATGACCCCCTTGATGTGCGTTTTCCCTAACAGAAATATCAGTTACAGGTTTTGATTCCATTTTATTCTAGTCAATTTGTTATTCAATTTATTATGGATATTCTATTCTGGTTAAATTGTTGTAAAATTCATATTTCATGGATAAATTATTGTTGATTGTAATCTAACTAGAGATTAAATTTTTTCTCTTGTTTTCATTCCATTATACAACTGCGATAGTAAATATCATAAAATCAATGATTATATCTATATCGAGATTAAAATGCACAAAGCATGATTTTATAATTAACATAGTTTTTGTATGGAGTACTTTATATCAATATAACTATATATTCTAAATGATAATGCTATTACCATAGAGGAAATACAGAATATACAGGAAGTTAAGGTCATCAAATAAGTACAACGAGATAGTATAAGTTGTATATATAATAATATGATTTATAAGGAAACTAGACTTCTAGGTTCTTTATCCATTTTAAAACAAGAAAGAAACCAAGTAAGTTCATGTGAGCATAGAAAGTAAGTCTTGGAATCCTTCATGAACACAAACTGAAGAAACAAGAAAAATCCATTAATAAACATTAAACAAAGTTACAACCATGATGACTCTATTAATTTAGCGAGGGTGAAAACCCTTTAAGAAAGAAATAGAGACACATTGGTGAATAGCCTTGTCACAGTTTAATTATTTCAACAAAATGATAGACCTTCATTAGAAATTCAACTTATGTGTGGATATATATAAGAGGAATACCAAAAATAAAACCTAATACATTATTTTTTTTAATAGACCAAGAATCTGGTCGATAGAACCACGGCAGGTAGCCACCTAGCTACTTCAAACAAATACAATGGTACTAAATCCCTTATCCATAGTTAGGGATTGGTATAGAAACCAAAATACTTCTCTAAATATGAATTCCCTAGCATAGAGGCCATATCTGACACCTGTCAACAATGATTTACAAATACATTAATTAGTATGACGCCTGGTAATATTAATTGACAGAAGTAGAAAGACATTTAAGTAAGAACAATTACAGGCTATTTGGACTGAGCAATGTCTCGATACCTCCTTCTAAAATAACTGAGTACACCTGCATCACACACAACCATTAATAAGGGAAACAAAAACTTTATGAAAGAAATATGGTAGGGTTTTAATAAGAGTTTACCTGTAGTATCTAGAAACCCTTGCAAAAAAACTCTTGTACATGAATGAGTCGACCAACTAGAACCAACATTTATTCCTGATGGGTACCCTTGTTCACAACAAAGGGCCCATCATTAGCCTAAAGTATCCAAAAGGGTCTATATTACTAGCAGAATATTTACAAAAGAAAAATATAAATAGAATGCTCAAACAAGTAATGAGTTGTGACCATTACAGGCACACTATGTAAGGGTTCAAACCAAAAAAATAAAAAAAGAGAAAGGTATGACAGAGAGACAAATACAACTGAGATATAAATAGAAATAAGGAATCAAGTGAAACCCATGCAAGAATTAATAAACCCTTCAATCGAGGACAACAAATAAACACCATTGATATCTTCAGTAATGGAATTTATGTAACAATAAAGATGACTTCATTAAAACAAGAAAAAAGGCCAGAAATATCTAGCGTGGTTATGCCCAGGCTCTGAATTAGTGAGTAAAGCCATTATGAAAAACCAAATAAATACAGACGGAGCACAGATGATGGAATAGATAATAACACTTAATTCCAAATCAAAGAACAAAGGAAGATTGAAGACAGAAAGATGAAATCCTAGAGTATTTCTGTGATATCCTTAAATTATTCAAAAATTAAATACTTTCAAAGTTGTGTTCAAAAATAAATTTCCATTTATGAAAATTCAAATTTAGATTTATGGGAATATGTAATTACTATTTTTATGACTGTTGGAAAAAGGTTGATTTTCCAACTGTCCTTTTTTATGGACACATGTATGAGACAAAATTTTTAATAAATTAAATGTTGGAAGAGAAATGGAACAACCAGGTTAAAAATATATGACTATGACTCCATGAGTGGAGAATAGGTTTGATTTGACTCAGAGATGATTTCTACAAGTGTCAGAGGTTAAGTTTTGTCACTGACAACCCCTAAAAATCAGGGATTTGTAAAGCTGCAAATTTCCCAAGGAGGAAAAGGAAATGGAAAAGTCCTAGGCATAAGATAAATACAACATATGTGGGAGACAATATGATTCTTAGTATGTTGGGGGAAAGTTATTTTTTTTGCTGTTAGGATCACATATGGTGTTAGGAAAAATAATATATGAACTATAGAAGGTGGAAGTGGATAAGGAGTGTTACTCATTTTTCCCTTATGGAGTCATGGTCAGGCTAGGGGGCGATCAGGACAAGTGATTGTGGTTGTTATGTTTCTATGGTTTTCGAGGAATGTCGTTGTTCCATTTGTTTTCCCATCATATTATTTCAGATATGTAGCTCAACTATGTACTTTTATTTGATTCGTTATACGGTTGATGTTATCTGGTCGATGTTATAGAATGGATGTTTTGTATTTCTATATATATATATATAAATCTGAAGTTAGTTAAGTGGACTGTATAATCATGATGGATTCATGGCTTTCCTTTGTTTAGAGTTACCTGCTAGTGTTGTTTTTTCTAAATTCCTATGGTTTAATATATATATATATATATATATATATATATAT
>JASDQU011102952.1:68940-87374 GCA_032191745.1 Picea mariana
CTACTTCAGAAAGAAACAAGTTAAATAGACTGTATCAAAGCTCCTACTATCATTTTCAGTATAGGTAGAAAGAATAAAAGTCCCATAACACATTCTTTTTATCTATTAACACAGAAAGATATATGTTATAGTAGATCTCAGAATGATTGGAGAAAATACAATTATTACATTCAATAGGTCGCTCACCAAAAATAATACAACAGGGATCCTCTTAGACTGAAGAACTCCATGGCTAGTTTAAACAAAATTTTAAAAGAGTCTACATGAGTCTGTCTGTAACAAAAGTGAATGTGCACATGGATTGGTAGAAGTAAACCATGGAACCTATATACATTTTAGTGGTTGGGCACTTCTTTGCCAAAGTTGTACTGAAAATTGCAACATGTAAGTGAGTAATACGAAGGCGTTAATATCAATACATGTTTACAATTCATTAAAACAATGAGATAACAAAACAAGATTGAAAGCATAACTTATCTTGGGTCGAGTTTGGATGTCGGATGATCTTTGTATTCCCTCACGGACTAGTCGATCCATTACTCAGGAGAGTGGGTTTATAACCATCTGATGGGTTCCCTCGCAAGAAAGATGGACTCATCATCAAAATTATATCCATGCATAAATATTCACTTGTGATCAAAGACAATAAACTGGTAAATGGATAATTAACACAGAGGTAGTGAAATATAGCTTCTTCTTCCAGAAACTAAAAATATACAAGATCATCATCGAAATAATCATTATTACAGAATAATCATCAAAATAATTACTTAGAATTAATTAGCAAACCATTTACAAGGGACCAATTGATGAAAGGAATTTTATTAAGACGAAACTGAGACATAAATACTGAGTTAACAAGTAAGAAGAGAGATTACCTTTAGTTTCCCATAGTTGTATTAATAAATCTAAAATCGAAAGGTACTTACATAAACACAAATGATGTGGTCTAGGTACCTTTAATTATGGTAAAGACCTAATTAATTGGTTAAAATTTATCAATGCAAGAACGTGCTCAAACCCCATGAAAAAACCCTTTTCATCTTTCATTCAATAGGAGATGTTGCAAATGAATGCGAGAATGTATAGTAAGTAAAAAATGATAAAAATATTTAATACAGTACCTCGAATTTAGGTGTTTGTTTCAAGAAAACCATCTATGCAAGAAATCCCTAAAGTTTCCAGAAATTTTTTTAATTGTATGGGACAAAATAACAAGTGAAGATTGTTGTCGAGATAGCTATAATGCTTTAAAAAAGACGTGTCATCAATAAATACATACGAAATTGAAAAGATGAAGTGTCCAGGAAAGACATTACAGAGACAATATTAACCCTTGACGTAGACAAATTTACGATTTCTTTTAATTAGATAGGTTCTAGATTTTAACAGATTAAATACCCCTTGATTACCTACAGAGAAACGATTGAATTCCTTTAAAGTGAAATTAGGTTTTCAACCTTTAGACAGAGATTGAATATGAATTAACCACATAAGGAATTAAACTGTCAAGACTGTAATGAATTTTTATAAATGCAACAAGCTTCGAGAGTTATGGCCAATTCCTGGAATGGAAAGAATAACACAATACTATATTCGGTAATGACTTTCATCCAAGGTTTTCACTTTTGCAAAGTCTCAAGGTTGACGGTTATGTCGTGGAGAGTCTCGCTCTTACCAGAACTCCACGTTTAGGGACCCGTAGGGTGTAATGATCCCTGTTTAAAATTAAAAACCAAAATCGATTATTTATTGCAACCGCTTCATAGGGAATTTCGGCCACAGGTTTGGAATGGAGAGAAACCATAAGGGAACAGAGGAGAAACACAATAAACCTATCCCTTCAAAGTCAAAACCGAGTAATGAAAACCAAAAGTAATAAACAATACCTATAATGAAACTTTTTATTACAATGGGATTTATATCCCTCGAATCAAAAATATGGAAAAACGCCTACATGTTCACATAACAGGATGTGATTTCCACTTTAAACCAAAAGAAAAGTCTAGTACAAGAAAGGAGATGGGAATAACCCACAGAGAACGCATTGCACCAGAAAAATCATCTTGATAAACTACAGAGCCTACGAATCACTTATCAATGCTTGTGGAGAACACCCATGTAACATCCCCCCCAAAAAACGTATTTTTGAAATTTAAATGTGTTGGAAAATTATTTCGTTTTTGGTAAATTCGAAATTGGAAAATTTTTACCATTTATGGCAATTTCGAATTTCGCATTTGATCATTGTAACTAATTATTATGAGTGTTGGGTAGAGATCTGATTTGACCCAAATAACTATTTGACTATGACACTTGTATGGAAACAAAATATTTTATATTGATTGTAGGAGGACAAATGGAAAAACCATGTTAAAATCAGCTGACTATGACTCCATGAGGGGGGAACATGTTGGAACTACCTCTGGGCTGATTGTTATAAGTGGAAAATTAGGGATTTGGCCATTGGTAGCCCCTGAAAATTAGGGATTTAGAAAGCTACGAAAATTCCCAAGGAGTGAAAAAGACCAAGGAAAAAATATTTTATGGATAAATAGCATATGTGAGGAGGCAGGATGCTGCCAAGTATGCTGGAGACAGAGACTATTGATTTTTCTTTTTTACTGTTATGAACACTCCTGAGTGAGTGTGAGGCAAGAGGAATCTAATGGAATTGAAGGACATTGTTGAGGAGGAGCTTCCAAGTTCGCCCTCATGGGTTCATGGTCAGGCTAAGGGGTGAATTGGGCAAGTGATTTTGGCTGCCCTGTTCTACAGTTGGGAGGGACGTGGTTGTTCCCTTTGTCTTCCCGTGAATTGGTACAGATATGTTAAATCTCCTCCTTCTGTGTTCTGAATGATTTTTCTTTATATCTAATATCACCAATCTATTCATGTTAAGTTGAAATTAATTTTCCATGGATAACATCTATTTGTTGTATGAAGCTTATAATCAAAAACCAATTCTGGAACAGTTCCTACTGAAAAATAAAATGCTAGGAAGAATCCATCTAGGTGTAAATGAACTTGAAGGAACAGATCTATCTGCAAGTGTATGCATATTTTCTAAAGTTGAAATTTTAGATGGACCTATCTGTGAATAATTTGAGGTTGAGCAAGTCTTTCCACATATTTCTTATAAGCTCATATATATATTTATATACAATATACATCGATATGGTTATAGTTAGTTTGGTGTATAGGTTTTGTTAAACAAAGATCCCAGGGTTTCTCTAGAAACCCCACTTATACACAGATTCGTTGTGATAGCACTTGAATAAACAAATGATGCCAATAGGTAACCTTCTACCTCTGGTATAAAGGAAATTATTAAATCGAAGAGTTTGAAACTCTACTTTAAAAACCTGTTATAAAACCAAACGAAATTAACTAAGTTCGATGCTCTGTTATAAGATAATACAGAAGAAGAATACTACATGATAATAAGGATTTGACTATATTTAGACATAATCTAATTCATGTTGTTCGATTATTTAACCTTTGCACAAAAAAAAATAAAAGGATCTGATTGTAAGAATACATATTGTATGTAGTAAGATTATAAATTGTTCCTGTGAATATACATGTGAACAACCCACTTGGTGTTCATGACAATAGGCGATAACGAATGTGACAACTACAATTGGATAACTCTATACTTAGACTAGCAAATTCAAAAGGGCCTATAGTTCCAACCTGTATAGATAAAACTCCAATTTAGGACAAGATCCTACAAGTTTAGGTGCATTCCGAAATTAATTACACAATTAATTCACAAGTCGATTTATGAACAGATGGAAAACAGACATAGGCAAAATAACTACCAATGCTAAGGATATACCTTGAATAAAGTTTGCATGTATATAGTTATAGAACACATAATAGTGATGAATGGAAACTCGGAAGTCTTGAGTACAACAACATACGTTTAGTAGTAATCAAGCCCTTATGTTATCTATATATATACTATACGACGCTAATGAAAAAAAAATGTATAATACTTTCGTGCAGGGTAAAGAGAAAATTAAATTACTATGTCTGTATAATTAATAGTAAGAAGAATCCTGGGAAATAAAGAAAATAACCAATAAACGATTCAAGTTCTGATATGCAAAAACCAGTTTGGGAAATGGAGGGGATTATTTTAAACTCGAAATAATTAAAATTGCATAATTTGTATACTCTTCATAATTATCCAGAGTTGAATCAACTCAATATATGATGACTAGGTTACAAAAGTATAGTTGCCCAGATTTTTTTTTAAAAGAGAAGTATATACAACATAGGTGGTATTGAAGTTCACCACTATTGTTTTTCTCGACTTCGCCCTGAAACATGAGAAGGAATGATCAGGGAGTAATCCCTTTCCATGTTATCATTACCACTACAACCAAATGCAAATTTTGGGTACCTTTCTAATCTCTGTGGTATTAACATAAAGTAGGGCGTACCCATGACTAATCGATACAGAATTTTTTGACGAGATTTTCTTATAAGTAATAAAGATGGTACATAGCCTCGGTCCTCAGTACCAGTGATCTCATGAAACTAAGTCTGAGTAATAATGTACATTTAACTAGTTTACCTTTCGCATGGATGATACGGACTAGCCGGAGAAGTCTCGCGAAGTTTGACATCCATATAAGAAAGATTTAGAAATAAAATCATTAGTAAAACATACGAAAATAAAATAAACAAGAAGCTACAATAGAACCATAAATGGAGGCAACGAAAAAATTCGAATTATTTCTTAACTCATGGTTGGAATCTGGAAAACTTGTTCTCGTTGTGCTCTGGTTGAGCAAATGTTCCGAGTTGGGGAAATTGGTATAGGTATTCCTGATGGGTACCTCGCATCCACGAAGTCCCATCATTAGTATGATACCAAGCCACAAATCTATTCTCTCTTAAAGGAAATTCAACAGTATTAACTTTCCAACATATAAACTGTGTAAAATACGTGATACAGATAGATGAAGACCCTGTGTAAACGTTACTTGAAATTTTGATTCTGTAGCTAAGTGGTTAATACATCCTGACCCAAATAACTGAGGTATTTTTAAGCCAGTTATAATTATAGAAATAACCTAGCACTGAACCTTGAAGGCTTACGTAAATCTCAGAATAGAAAAGGATAGGATTCCCTTTTAATACCCCAAGCCTCAAACCAAAAGATTCGAACCACCGAAGTCTTTTCCAAGGGTAACACATGAATGTAACAACCTTCGAAGAACACAGAATTTTGGTATAAAGACTCATTTATTTATTTGTTAAACCCTAAATGTAATAGCCTTCGAAGAACATGGGATTAGGTTTAAGACTCAGTTATTTATTAGACCTCCGAGACTCATCTGCGAAAGGATAAGAAATCAGTAGAGATAACGATAAAGGGAACCTTAAATTAAATATGCGTAACAAAAGATACAGGACATCACATTCCCTGTAGCATTTCCTGGAATGACCCTATTATTCAAGCTTTGTTTTGAGATAAAATCCTTACTAGGAATATGGACTTCGCTGCTTGCCTCTAGGATGTGACCCAAGTCAACCAACTCGCTGTCGAAGTTAGTGATACACAGGTCCACTCAGAGCATTTCACAATGACAAGGAAAATTCGTTTAACCCTAGGAAGAGACCTTACAAGAGTAAGTTAATGTTGGAAGTACAGGGGTTGTTGGGGCCATGTGACGGGGTCAGTTTGGGGTGTTTTGACTAGGAAGGAAATCAAAAAGGGCCATCGAAGCTTGTGCCCACATGACCTCCTTTAATGGCCAAATGCAGAGCTTTAATTCCCACTGTCAGTTATATGTTTCCACCCATGCTATGCATCAAATGCACAGTAAATTGACTCCTTTGTGACATGACTAATTAGGCTGCATTCTCTTAACTACTGACTTTTAGTTTACCTCCCAGTCAGTGAGATTGCAGTTGGGATCTCATTACCCAAACATCGGTAAGAAAGGGATAGGGTTATCTCATTACTAGTCACTCTTAGTTGTTAAAGGAACCCAATTTTGTTCACCCAACAATACATTAATACTAATCGCTAGTGGTGTATAAATTTTCACCCCTTGCTTCTATGTTAGGTAAATGCATTATGTTAAAAATTATAATATTTAGTCTGTTATGTGCGAAAATAGAAATCCCATGTCTAAGGAAAGGATAGGTTTGTAGGTATAAATCTAAAACTTTACAGATACTTTTTATGAGCATAGATGCAGGGTTTAAACATTAGATAAGTTCTTGCACTATTAGACTGATATAAGAGGGTTATTGCAGGAAGAGAAGTAATTAAGTTACCTCACAATTTTTTTTTATTTTGGCATTTTTGAGGTATATTACATGTGGTATCAGAGAAGAAGTTACAACACTGGGCCTGATTAGGGCCACGTTAATTTCTTAATATATATTCTGATTTATATAAAACTAATAAACCTTTATGGTTACAAACAGAAAGCCCTTTTTGTTTTGTGTTAATTATGGCAGCTCAAGACGAGGTAGAAATCAGGATGGAAGGAAATCCATAGCAAATACCTCCTGAAGATCAAAGACATAACAATGACAGAAGCTCACCCATGGAGGTGTTGGAAACGATGAGGAATCTTATTGTAGAACTGTAGATTTTCAAAGCCGACAATGAAAAATTGAAGAAAGCACCGCAGGAATAGCAAGAGATAAATGAAGTTTTGTTGTGCAGTATAGTAACCAAGAAAATCCCAAAGGACGATAACCATGACGAAGAATTCAACAAAAGGGCCTCCAAGAACTCTGGGCTGGAAACAGAAAAATGAGATAGTTCATCTGAAGGAACACCTTCAGCTGAAGACAAAACTAAACCAGATAGAAAAAGAAAACAAGTAGACCACCTTGAAGGAGAATTTAAAAACATTAAACTAGCTACCTTTGATGGAGAATCCAGGACATGAGAAGAAGCAAAGGCATGGTTGTTGGACATAAAAAAATACTTCCAGATACACAACTATTCCAGCAACATGAAGGTTAGAATGGCCATCTACAATTTGAAAGGGAAGGCCAACATTTGGTGGCAAGACCTGAAATTGGCCAAGGGCCTAAAGGAGAAATAGTTAGAATGGTCTGACTTTAAGAAGTATTTCAAGAAACAATACCTTTTTGAAAGCTATTACGAAAAGAAGACAAAAGAATTTTACGAGTTATGACTTGGACAGATGACGATGGAGGACCTTATAAATAAATTTCTAGAACTACTAAGGTTCGTACTGTACATCCAGAAAGATAAGGTAAAAATCCAACGATTCTTAAGCTGTTTACCACAGTCCTACAAGGACATAATTGAGTTTGACAACCCCAGATCCTTGAGTGAAGTATTCAAGAAAGCACAAATTTGATATGACAAGTATAAACAACAGCTAGAATTTCCCAAAGCCTGGAAGAATAAGAAACAAGATTGAATGAACTAGCAGAATAAGGGATACTAGCCAGCTCCTTATAGGAATGCAACAAAATGTTTTCCGAGAAAGGATTTTCACTCCAATCATCTGAATATGAAAGGCAACGGTAAGCCGGTAAACTTGGGAACAAAGAAGTTTGGGGACAGCTCCAGCGATCCATTAAAGTGTTGGGAATGTGGAGAGGCTCATCTAAGGAGGAACTATCCATGTTTAATTTTAGCAAACAGAACAACTGTTCATAATTTGCAGGAAGCCTCGATGGTGGGAGACGTCGGGAGAATCCTGTATCAGATAAACGTAGCCATAGATGGTCGAAAAGATGACCACCAGTCCTCTTTCTGAAAAATAAAGATGGTACTCTAAGACTTTGTATCGATTATAGACAATTGAACAAAATGACTATTCAGAGAAAATACCCCCTACCAAGGATAAATGATCTATTCGATCAAGTTGGTGGGGCCAAGATGTTTTCAAAGTTGTATTTATGATCAAGTTATCATCAAGTTAGGATAAAGGACGAGGACATAAAAAAAATAAAAATTGAACAAGATATGGGCACTACGAATTTGTATTCATACCTTTCAAACTCACAAACGCACCAGCCATGTTTATGTGCCTGATGAACAATATTTTCAGTCAGTACTTAGACAAGTTCGTGGTATTATTTATCGATGATATTATGGTCTATTAAAAAACGAAGGAAGAACATGATGAACACTTAAGCACATTTTTGTAAACGTTAAGAAAACGCAAACTATATGCCAAATTTGACAAGTGTGACTTTTATCAAAAAGAAATACAATATCTAGAACATGTAATTTCAGCAGAGGGCATTGTCGTAGAACCGGAGAAGATAAAAGCCAGTATGGAATGGCTGGTACCTAGGGATGTAGCAGATATCCTGTCATTCATGGGAATCACCAGATATTACCGTAAATTTATAGAAGGGTTTTCCAAGATAGCCTACCCTATCACGTCATTAAAAACGAAAGGGACCAAGTTTAACTGGTCAGAAAAGTGTCAAGATAGTTTTAACAAGCTGAAGGAATTGTTGACAATTGCACCCATATTGAAGGTAGCAGACCTAGATAAAGACTTCACCGTATGTGTTGATGCAAGTAAAGAAGGACTAGGGGGTGTCGTAACTCAGGAAGGACACGTTATTTGTTATGAGTCCTGAAAATTAAAAGAACACGAGCGGAATTATGTCATTCATGATTTAGAATTGGTTGTGGTAATACATGCCTTAAAAATGTGCCGACACTACATAATGGGTAGAAAAGTTTTACTATTGAGGGATAACAGCAGGGTGAAGTATCTATTTATCCAACCAAACCTTAATGCAAGATAAGCAAGATGGCTAGCCTTCTTGAGAGAATTTGACTTCGAGGTCAGACATATCAAGGGTAAGGAAAATAAAGTAGCAGATGCTTTAAGCCAAAGATTCCATGGGTTATTTGAGATAAATATTAGCAGGGCCGAAAGTGATCTGGAACAAAGAATAAGGATAGAAGGCATTAACGACGAAAATTACACTAAGATGATGACATAATTACAAAACAGTACCGCAAAATCAGATAAACCATATCTAAGTATCGACAAGAAGGGACTATTACGATTTAAAAACAGACATTACATACTAGATTCAACATAGTTAAAATTAACAGTTTTGGACGAAGTGCATAAGAAACCGTATTCTAGCAATCTAGGTTAACAGAAAACAATAACAAGACTTAGAAAACTTTTTTACTAGCCTAATATAAAGGGAGAAACAATAGAGTACTTGGCTAGGTGCCAAGATTGTCAACAGGTTAAGGTCGAGCACCAACATCCAGGTGGCCTATTACATCCATTACCAGTACCAGAATGGAAATGGGAGACCATATCACTGGACTTTATAACAGGTTTGCCTAAAACTCAGAAACAAAATGATTCTATCATGGTTGTAATCGATAAACTCAGTAAGTCTACACACTTTATTCCTATAAAATCTACTTTTAAAGATATAAACATTGCTGAAATATTCATGAAAGAAATTTTTAGACTGCATGGTATTCCTAAAATGGTGATTTCAGATAGAGACGTAAAATTCACATCCGCTTTTTGGAAGGAATTGTTTGCAGGGTTAAATACTAATTTGAATTTCAGTACGAGTTATCATCCAAAAATGGATGGGCATACTGAAAGGACAAACCAAATCGTAGAGGATATGCTCTGCATGTACGTAAGAACAAAACCGAACAAGTGGGAGGACTACCTACACTTGGTGGAATTTGCATATAACAATGGGTATCAGACTTTGACTAAGTTCATCCCTTTTGAAATACTGTACGACTTCAATTAGTTGGGACAACCCAGCTGACAGACTCATGGTTAAACCAGAGATGCTCCAAGAAATTGAGAACATGGTAAGGAAGGTACAACAGAACTTGAAAGAATCCCAGGACAGACAGAAGAGCTATGCAGATCAGAAAAGAAGACACTTGGAATTTCAAGTGGGAGACCATGTTTATTTGAAGGTCAAAGCCCAAAAAATTTCTTTGAAGTTAGGTAACTGTGCCAAGATGGCACCCTGGTTTTGTGGGCCCTTCAATATACTAGCTCGAATTGGACCCGTAGCATACCAACTTGCACTTCCAACTAATCTAAGAATTCATAATGTATTTCATGTTTCTTTGTTGAAAAAATATGTTCATGACCCTACTCATATGATTGATTGGAACTTGGTGCAGGTGGAACCCGAAGGAGAGTTCCAGGTGGAACCCTTGCGCATTCTGGACTGGAGAGAAATAGCACTTCAGAACAGAGTCGTCGCTCAGGTAAAGGTGCAATGGAAGCACTTTAGTCCTGAGGAGGCCACTTGGGAGTTGGAGGGAGATTTTCAGAAATATCTTCCAATCTTGTTCCAAGAAAGTAACGAACACTGAGGACAGTGTTTTATTGAAGGGGGAAAGGATGTAACATCCCCAAAAATAAAGTATTTTTGAAATTTAAATGGGTTGGAAAATTATTTTGTTTTTGGTAAATTCGAAATCAGAAAATTTTTGTCATTTATGGCAATTCTGAATTTCGAATTTGATCATTGTAATTAATTATTATGACTGTTGGGCAGATATCTGATTCAACCCAAATAACTATTTGACTATGACACTTGTATGAAAACAAAATATTTTATATTGATTGCAGGAGGACAAATGGAACAACCATGTTAAAATCAACTAACTATGACTCCATGAGGGGAAAACATGTTGGAACTACCTCTGGGCTAATTGTTACAAGTGGCAAATCAGGGATTTGGCCATTGGCAGCCCTTGAAAATTAGGGATTTAGAAAGATGCAAAAATTCCCAAGGGAGGGAAAAAGACCTAGGCAAAAAGATTTTATGGATAAATAGCATATGTGAGGAGGTAGGACACTGCCAAGTAAGATGGGGAAAGAGACTATTGATTTTTCTTTCTTGTTGTTATGAACACTACTGAGTGAGTGTGAGGCAAGACAAATCTAATGGAGTTGAAGGACATTGTTGAGGAGGAGCTTCGAAGTTCACCCTCATGGGTTCATGGTCAGGCTAGGGGGTGAATTAGGCAACTGATTTTGGCTGCCCTCTTCTACAATTGGGAGGAACCTGGCTATTCCCTTTGTCTTCCCGTGAATTGGTATAGATATGTTAAATCTCCAACTTTTGTGTTCTGAATGATTTTTCTTTATATTTGATATAACACATCTATTCATGTTAAGTTTAAATTAATTTTCCATGGATAACATCTATTCGTTGTATGAATTTTATAATCAAAAACCAATTCTGGAAAAGTTCCTACTGAAAACTAAAATGCTAGGCAGAATCCATCTAGATGTAAATGAACCTTAAGGAACAGATCTATCTACAAGTGTATGCATATTTTCTGAAGTTGAAATTTTAGACAGACCTATCTGTGAATAATTTAAGGTTGAGCAAGTCTTTCCACATATTGCTTATAGGCTCATATATATATTTATATACGATATACATCGATATGGTTATAGTTATTTCTGTGTATAGGTTTTATTAAACGAAGATCCAAGGGTTGCTCTAGAAACCCCACTTATGCAAAGATTCATTGTCATAGCACTTGAATAAACAAACAATGCCAATAGGTAACCTTCAACCTCTGGTATAAAGTAAATTATTAAATTGAAGAGTCTGAAACTCTCCTTTAAAAACCTGTTATAAAACTAAACGAGATTAACTAAGTTTGTTGCTCTGTTATAAGACAATACAGAGGCAGAATACTCCACGAGAATAAGGATTCGATGATATTTAGGTAGAATCTAATTCATGTTGTTCAATTATTTAACCTTTTCACAAAAAAAATAAAGGGATCCGATTGTAGGAATACATACTGTATGCAGTAAGATTATAAATTGTTCCTATGAATATACATGCGAACAACCCACTTAGTGTTCGTGACAGTAGGCGATAACGAATGTGACAACTACAATTGTATAGCTCCATACTTAGACTAGCAAATTCAAAAGGGCCTATAGTTCCAACCTGTATAGATAAAACTCCAATTTAGGACGAGATCCTACTAGTTTAGGCACATTCCGAAATTAATTACACAATTAATTCATAAGTCGATTTATGAACAGATGGAAAACAGACATAGGCGAAATAACTACCAATGCTAAGGATATACCTTGAATAAAGTTTGCATGTATATAATTATATAACACATAATAATGATGAATGGAAACTGGGAATTCTTGAGTACAACAACATACTTTTAGTAGTAATCAAGCCTACTTTCATGTCGGGTAAAGAGAAAATTAAATTACTATGTCTGTATAATTAATAATAAGAAGAATCCTACGAAATAAATAAAATAACCATTAAATGATTCAAGTTTTGAGATACAAAAACCAGTTTCAGAAATATAGGGGATTATTTTAAACTTAGAAGAATTAAAGGTGTTGAATTCGTATACTCTTCATAATTTTCTGCAGTTGAATCAACTCAATATATGATGACTTGGTTACAAAAGTATAGTTGCCCAGTTTTTATTTTTAAAGAGAAGTATATACAACATAGGTCGTATTGAAGTTCACCACTATTGTTTTTCTCTACTTCTCCCTGAAACAAGAGAAGGAATGATCAGGGAGTAAGCCCCTTCCAATTTATCATTACCACTACAACCAGACAAAAGGTTTGTGTACCTTCCTAATCTTTGTAGTATTAACATAAAGTAGGGCGTACCCCTGACTAATCAATACATAAATTTTCAACGAGATTTCCTTATAAGTAATAAATATGGTACATAGCCTCGATCCTCAGTACCAGTGAACTCTAGAAGCTAAGTCTGGGGAGTAATGTACTTGGAACCAGTTTAGCTTTCACACAGACGATAGGGACCGGCCCGAGAAGTCTGGCAAAGTTTGACATCCCTGTAAGAAAGATTCACCATTAAAATATTTAGTAAAACATACGAAAATAAAATAAACAAGAATCTACAACAGAACCATAAATGGAGGAAACAAAAAAATTCAAATTATTACTTAACTCATGGTTGGAATATGGAAAACTTGTTCTCATTGTGCTCTAGTTGAGTAAATGTCCCGAGTCGGGGAAATTGGTCTAGGTATTCTTGATGGGTACCTCACATCAACGAAGTCCCATCATTAGAATGATACCAAGCTGCAAATCTATTTTATCTTAAATGAAATTCAACAGTACTAACTTTCCAACATATAAATTGTGTAAAATACATGATATAGATAGATGAAGACCTTGTGTAAACATTACTTGAAATTTTGATTATGTAGCTAAGTGGTTAATACTTCCTGAACCAAATAACTGAGGTATTTTTAAGCCAGTTCTAATTACAGAAATAACCTAGCACTTAACCCAGAAGGCTTACGCAAATCTCATAATAGATAAGGACAATAATCCATTTTAATACCCCAAGCCTCAAACCAAAATATTCGAACCACCGAAGTCTTTTCCAACGGTAACGCATGAATGTAACAACCTTCGAAGAACACAGGATTTTGGTATAAAGACTCATTTATTTATTTGTTAAACTCTAAATGTAATAGCCTTCGAAGAACACAGGATTAGGTTTAAGACTCAGTTATTTATCAGACCTTCGAGACTCATCTGTGAAAGGCTAAGAAATCCCGAGAGATAACGATAAAGGGAACCTTAAATTAAATATGTGTAACAAAAGATATGGGACATTGCATTCCCTACAACATTTCCTGGAATGACCCTATTATTCAAGCTTTGTTTCGAGGTAAAATCCTTACTAGGAAGGTGGACTTCACTACCTACCTCCAGTATGTGACTAAAGCCGACCAACTTGCTGCCGAAGTTAGTGATACATAGGTCCACTCAGAGCATTTCACAATGACAAGGAAGATCCATTTAACCCTAGGAAGAGACCTTACAAGAGTAAGTTAATGTTGGAAGTACAGGGGTTGTTGGGGCCATGTGATGGGGTCAGGTTGGTGCATTTTGACTAGGAAGGAAATCGGAAATGGCCATCGAAGCTCGTGCCCATAGGACCTCCTTTAATGGCCAGATGCAGAGCTTTAATTCCCACTGTCAGTTATACCTTTCCACCCATGCTATGCATCAAATGCGCAGTAACTTGACTCCTTTGTGACATGACTAGTTAGGCCACATTCTCTTAACTACTAACTTGTAGTTTACCTCCTAGTCAATGAGATTGCAGTTGGGATCTCATTACCCGAACATCTGTAAGAAAGGGACGGGGTTATCTCGTTACTAGTCACCCTTAGGTTTTAAAGGAACCCGATTTTGTTCACCCAACAATACATTAATACTAATCGCTAGTGGTGTATAAATTTTCACCACTTGGTTCTACGTTAGGTAAATGCATTATGTTAAAAATTATAATATTCAGTCTGGTATGCGCGAACATAGAAATCCCATCTCTAAGTAAAGGATAGGTTTGTAGGTGTAAATCTAAAACTTTACAAATACTTTTTATGAGTAGAGATGTAGGGTTTAAACCTTATATAAGTTCTTACACTATTAGACTGATATAAGAGGGTTATTACAGGAAGAGAAGTACTTAAGTTACCTTGCAATTTTTTTTATTTTGGCATTTTTGAGGTATATTACAC
This sequence comes from Picea mariana, assembly GCA_032191745.1. Taxonomy (NCBI): domain Eukaryota; kingdom Viridiplantae; phylum Streptophyta; class Pinopsida; order Pinales; family Pinaceae; genus Picea; species Picea mariana. Next base: position 83,496 of record JASDQU011102952.1, read on the forward strand.
CCCACCAACACATTTGTTTCCTCCTTCCTTATTAGGTTCGAGCACCACTAGAGTAATCGATTGCAAGGGTAGCACAGTGAAGAGGAAAAGTGAAAATCAGACCAAAGGGACGACTATGAGGAGCGTAATGGAATCCTGAGTTCCTCATTCATGGGTAAAAGTGACTGGTATGCCCCACAACACGTCTTCCATGTGATTTTGATTGAAGTGGAGAATGCACATTGGATGGTTTCTTGTAGTGTCAAGTCACAGGGTACTAGGTAGGTATTACTCCATTAATGGACCTGCCATAACTTGAATGACGGCAAGACTCAAGTATCGAGGTTCAGGTATGACTTGGCATCAACCTCACTACGAATTTAACAACCACTTTATCCCTGATTTGTATGTGTTGTGTTATAATAAAGTTTTGTTTGGGGATAGAGTTAACATATGCATATGGTTTTCAACCTTGTTGTTAATAGTTTCATCGCATGTATTGGGTTATAGTATAGTTTTGTTTGTGTAGATAGAGTTATGATATGCGTAGGTTTTTTAACCTTGTTACTAATAGTTGCATCACATGTATTATGTTGTAATAATATAGTTTTTTACCCTAGTATAGTATTGGAATTACATGGGTCTGGTTGTAACCCTAGCTCGCATAGAATCATGGAATAGATTATAATAATATAGGAATGGGCCAATCCACCAAATCACTATGGAGTTTTTTAGTACATTACAACAATAAGTTACATGTTGGTTTTAACTCTCCTTCATATTTTTAGGATGGATATTCCAGTGGAGTAAAAACTTATACATGCGCAAGAATGGAATAATATTTATAATGAATTATCTTCATGCGTCATGACTGTTTTTGTTGTTAATAGACTTTAGTTTCCCCATAATTTTTTTTTTTTTATATAGTGAATTTTGGGGTACATTACAATTTCTAACTCAAACGAGTAGGAAGCCTCATCTTTTGTTGGAATATTACCAAAAAAGAGGATCAAATGATCAAAAACTACGCGGGATGGTGGGGCATTACCTCCCCAACTCTTGTCCCAACAAGTTTACACGTATCACATGGAAGGGTTTCCACATGAGGATATGGATAGGCATTTTAATAAGAGACAAGATACGTTAATCATGGTATTAACAACCACCAATCAATCTATTATCAGATATCAAAACATCATTAACTCCGACCATGTCGAACATGATTACGATGCAACCATAATACATTTTCTGTCGAACCATTCAACCTACTCTATGATGAGGGGATCAGGGTAAACCTTTTTCTAACTTACCTACGATATGATTTAGGGGTCAGGATAAACCCTTTAATTAACTTACATAGAAAACTTAGTAAAAGTAATCCTCCTATCAACTAATTTACCTTAGCAATTCAAGTGGAATGCATGCTAACTTAGGCTCTACGTAAAACCACATTGCAAGAAGGGTATAATAATAACCCTTTCTCATGGAATAATCAACGAAGGGTTTTCCTACACATAAGTTATACCATAGGACTTAAGACATGGAAATTGTATTTTTTACATATGAATTACAATATGAGACTAGGAATTATACCATAAGATTATAACGTATGACAAACACAAGTTAGTGAGTTTGTACATGAAACTGTTACAAGTATAGAAGGTAAATTTGCATAAATCTTTCCTCTAAGTGGTTTCTTATCTATAAAAACTTGTGTGGTCAAATAGAAGAGTATTACACTTAAAAAAAATATTATATGGGTATGTGACATGTCAAGTGCATAGGTGTAGAAGATATATTTGTGCATAGAAAACTACATATATATGGTCATAGCAAAACCCTTTGCACAACTTGAAATTTAGATAAGAAAAATATTAAAATTAAAATTATGACCATCAATTAAGAATATATTTTTAAGTCAAAAATAGACATAAAAGCATTTTTTTCACGTTATATACTTATTTTTTTATAATAAACATTGTTACATAAAATAAATTCATCTCATCTCAACAATATGTTTTAAACATATGCATACAAGTTTTTTTTTCACTTATATGTTTATTTTTTTTAAATAAACATTGTTACTTAAAATAAATTCAACTAAATATCGAGAGTTTATTTTATGTTTACAATGTTTTATGCAAAATGCTTTCATTATAAACACTTTACATTGTTTTCCACATATGCTAATCTCTCCATTCAACATTTCACTTGTTTGCTAATGCAGAGTGTTGAGGTGCAAAGATATATTGGCGTAGAGCAACATAGATATAATCATAGCAAAAAGCTCTGCACAACTTGAAAAATAAATAAATAAAATATTAAAATTAAAATCATAGACTTTAATGAAAAATTTTATGTTTACTTAAACATATGCAAAGAATACTTTGTCCACTTTGTATACTTATTTTGTATAATAAATAATTTTACTTAAAATGAATTTAACTCAACAATATTTTCAAACTTAAACATATACATAAAAATATATTGCTCATATTTGTTTTTATAATAAATATTTAACCTTAAAACAAATTCAAGTGAACAATATTTTTTAAGTGAAACACATGCATAAAAGAATTTTGTTCACTCTATAGATTTACTTTTTATAATAAACATTGACAAGATTTTGTGGTGGAATCTTAGCAAATGAGCATGGCACAAAACAAATGACTTAGTTATCATGCAAATTTTATGGCTTGAGACAATCTCTTACGAAGGCAAAGATATATCTCTCTGGAAGATATATATGTGTGTGTGTGTGTGTGTGTGTGTGTGTGTGTTTAGCAATATTTTTTAAGTTAAGAATATACATAGAAGCATTTTGTTCACTTTATATACTTGTTTTCTAATAAATGTGTATGCTTATAAATCATTGACATATCTAAAAAGGAAAATATCTCACGAAGACAATGGTATATATGTGTGGAAGATATATATTGTAATACCCCTAGAATAAAATAAAGAAGCATGCTAAATAATTTCCTTAAGTGGAAAATTTGAATATAGAGTTAGTGGGTAAATCTGAGTGTTAATTATTTAATTATTGTACCAAATAATGAATTTCCAAGTGTCCTTAGTGAGTATACAGATGTAAGAGACAAGATTTTTATTTAATAAATAAAGGGGAAAAAATGAAAATCCAAGTTAAAAAGAGATGATTATAAATCTATGAGTGGGGAACAAGTGGAAGTTGACCCTAGGAAGGAAAGGACAAGTGTTAGAAGTCAATTCTAGTTCTAGTGATTGACACACCCTAAAATAAGGGATCTCCCCAAGCTACGAAACTTTCCAAGGAGGGAAAAGTGTTGGGGTAAAATAATAACTTGGCAAAAAAATGAATATATATACACATGTGTGATGAGGCAGGACACTGGTTAGCATGTGGAAGAAAGGAAATAGTTAATTAAAAGATTTCTTTATGTAAAGAACATGGGAGCATGATTTACTATGTGAGAAATATATGTATTAGGAAACTGTAAAGAATGAAAGGACTTTTGAACCATGAAGCTTAGTTCTCCCATATGGATTCATGATCATGCTTAGGGGTGATTAAATCAAGTGATTTGGCTGATCCATTCTACGGCTGGGTGGATCTTGGTTGCTCCTTATGTGTTCTAGGTTCTCATTTAAGTTATTTTATAAATATATAATTTCTATGTTATTGTTATTGATGGAGTTGAATTGAATATTATTGAGTTGATAGAGCTACATGCTCAAATATATTCATTATAGGGTAGTTGAATCTAAGTTGTTGCATGCAAATAACAATTTATGAATAAAGACAGATATTTCTATATAGGAATAGATCTAAATTTTTTAGATCAATATTATCTATGTTATGCATGAATTTACATCTAAGTTATGTAAAGCAATTCTTGCAGTCTGTCCAAAATAAATTGC
>JASDQU011102952.1:87471-99340 GCA_032191745.1 Picea mariana
ATATATATATATATATATATATATATATATATATAGAGAGAGAGAGAGAGAGAGAGAGAGAGAGAGAGTCCAAAAATATTTGAAATGTTTTAATCAATCTAAATATTATAACTCCTTCAGAGTTTAATTATAGTAGTATAAATCAATTGTTGAAAAATGTTCATACGAGGAGTTTCAATAGCTTTCTCAGCCTTCCATCTCCCATTGTTTGTGAATAAACAAGGTCTAACCTATCAGAATGATCACGAGAACAATGTTTTAATATCATATCCACTAAGTCAAAAATAAATATAATTAGAAAGCTTAAACTAAATAAGGGATTTATGGCTTAGACTTGTAGTATTTGCATGGATCTAGTACACATATGAGGAGATCAAACCTAACAGAGATTGACACCTTGAGTAGGGAGAAGGTGAATAAGAATGTACTGATGGGTTCCTCACACAAAGAAAGGACGCATCATTAGAAGTGTAATATCGAATTCATGCACATAATATATTCTTACAAATTTAAAAAAATATGAATTTAGCTAAATACTAAATACACAATAAATAATTCGATGGTGAAATAATATAATTTAGAGAAAAAGGAATTGATAAAAAAATAGTTTTAATAGGTTAGTTTTACACTTAGTGAGTGTTATAAGTAGTAGTATTTCATGTATAAATCAATGTAATTTATTCAGTAAGTAAGTTTTTTGGAGCAATAGAAGAGAATTACTCTCAAACTACGAGGAGGAGACTCTAACTTGTTTTTTTTAACTTGAAAGTAAAAGATATAGACTTGTTGCACTTGTGCATGTGTATGGTTTTTGTTTGTTTTATTGAATGATTTCTATAATTTGGTTTTATGTTTCAATTGTTTCTCTTCTGGTAGTCTTCGTGCAAGGAGTGGACAGTGCCAACGCAAGGTGTACGGAGGCAGGTCCTTTTACAGGTCCAGAAGGTCAGGAGGGACAATGCAATTACACATAAAGTGAGCGCAAGGAGCGCGCAAGAAACTTATAAAAACTCCAAATCTCAGATGAATTGGTGAAATGAAAGGAATGTGTGGGACCATAAAATTCTAAGGGTCAAAGCTCAGGAGAGATGCACAAGTGTCTGCCAAGGTTCACTTCATCAAGTGGATGAAGCTCGGGAGGAATAGCATGTGTAGAGTTCCAAGTGGGGACTCAAGGAGTGCAAAACCCCTTTTCTTAAGAATGGGTGGACAATATCTTCTTGTGAGGAGTAGAATTCCCCTGCAAATGTTTCATTAATTAGAAGAGTGAAGTTCTTAAGCCCTAAGTCCATCGGATTTCGTCACTTCGATGATTTGGGAATAGTTAACTATGGTTGAGAGACGTGGAGGCCAGAAGCCTCAAAGATCATAGTTAAATATCATCCATAGATATCGTGAAGGGTTAGCCATAGATACTTGAGCCTTTAGTCACTTCGAAGGTTCGACGATTCGGGAATTTGTCTTGGTTGTTTGAAGTCAAGGAACCCTAGAGCACCAAATTTTGGGAGTGGTTGTAATCCATTGATCACAGGAAAGTGAGGGTCTTTATATCCCAGAGACATGTAGGGATTCAACACTCTAGGTGATTTGGTCATTGTTGGATGGAGAAAAAAACCCCTGAAGCTTGTAGTCTCAAAGACATTTACAGTCGTAGATTGGGCAAGGGAGGTGGATCTCTATCTGTTGTCCAATTGAGTCTTTCCGCCAATGTTGACGAAGTGGTAGGATGGGTTAAGGACCTACACCTGCCGGTCAAGTCATTTTATGGCCAGATGCAACCAGTAAAGACTCTGGCACTTTTAAGTACATATTTGTTTGGAGTGAATTCTCCTCAATCTCTGGATTTCCGAAGCATCGATGCTCCTTATAGCTGAATGCTTGGGTTTAGCCTGTAGTCATGTGTATAACCTCACAGAAGGAAAATGACCCTCACAAAAACGAAATTTTGTGCATTGTGTGGTTAAGGGACTGTGGTACAGAGTTCAAGGGTTCTCCAAGGACCCACGATCCACTTTGCATCTTGAGAGATTCAATCCTAGACCGAGAAGTCGCAATATCCCGTACGTTTTTGCATCATATGTTAACTCAGGAACGTAATTTCAAACTTACGTATACATAAAACAAGTTAAACAAAAAAGTTATCTTTAAATAAAAGATAAGTGGGATTATAATAAGGTAGGAGTTACCCAGATTCAGGTTTATCCGAATAACTCCAAAGGAAAAAGAAAATCAAAACGACAATGTTCCTTGTAAAATGTAATTAGTTTTAATAATTAAATCACATGGAATAGTGTGCTTCTTAGAAAAGTTATAGAACTTAGAATAAGAATGATAATCCCTAGAGGTGATGCCAAACCTTGAGTTTCTTTTATAAACTAAGTTCACTCTTATACATACAATACAATGTGAGTATCTATGTCTTATAATCATAGATAAGAATTTTTGTTAGGCTATTGTTAATTCATGTTAATGTTTTTTTGTTATCATGTTTTACAAGTTGATGGGGAAACATTCAATGTAACATCAAGGCTATCTTACTTTTTCATTTAGTATATTATGTTTCACTATTCATTTATTGTGCCAAGAACTCTACCCACTTTGCATCGCTTTATTCTAACTTTCCAATACTTTTCATTCGTTCTTGCTCATCCTAACCTTCAAACACTTTATATTTCTTCGAGAATATGCTAATGTCCCCATTGAACACTTCACCTATTAACAATGTTTACGACATATGGTAAACTCCTCATTGAAAACTTCACGTATTTACTATGTTTTACTTCACATTTAATACTTTACCTTTTTGTTTATTTTTACAATTTTTCATGTTATATGGCCTTAATGCTAACATCCTCATCAAACATTTCACTTATTTACTAAGTTTTACCTCACACTGAACACTTTATTTTTTTCCTTATTTTCAAAGTTTTATGTTAAATGTTATTGTTTATTTTTAAACTATTCTTATCATTGTTTTATTTGCATAAACAATAATGATATTCTTCTTTATTATATGAATTATCTTTTAACAAGTCTCATTGCATTGCCATAGAACCCTATATATTTTTATTACATTTTGATTAGGAGTTATTCCTTTGAAAGGGTTCTTGTTAAAACAATCCTACAACCACTTTTGGCCGTCATCTCTAAAAATGCATCCAAGCCTCACAATCTACAGTTTCTTTCTTATTTATTTGGTAAATGGTAACAATCTACATGTTGTGAATAAAGTATAAGTATGTTTGACTAATTAAAAGAGAGATATTTGCTTATAGTTTCTTTATTCATTCAAGAGTGGTGACAAATTTACAAGTTGTGTAAAATATTTGAAAGTATAAAAATGTCTAGTTATGGCTGTAATGCCATATTTTATAGTTGTAACTTAATCTTCCTTGTGCGCATGCATGCGCATAAAAACAAATCATTCATCTTAACGTGAGAGTTGAATAACAAAATAAGAGTTTGTAAAACTGAATGTGAAGTCTTACTCATTTGAAATGGCCCTAAAAGCAATCCTCTTAAGATCTTACACATAGTATTTGTTAAGATCTTTTAAATATAGATAGAAACCCAAAACATTACAGAAAAATGAATATTGAATATGTATAAGTTAGATATTTAATTTGTTATTTACAAAATATTAAATTATTGTGTATATTAAAAAAATATGTATAAAAATATCAAAATTTTAAAATTTGTTTTTAATGTATAGAATATTTAATGATAGAGTTTATCTCTAAGACACTTATTTATGTCAATTTATTGGAAATCTAGATTTACCTTGGGTGAGAAGCTTCATAGTAAAGTAATAGTTAAATAAGACTAGATGTCAGTATACATGTCACTAGTTGTTGATTCCACGAAAAAAAAAATCAAAATTTACTAAAAATTTCATATAATTCTTTTATATAAATAAATTATTAAATATATAGTTTTCATCTTTATGTAAATTAATACATATAACAATAAATTTCATATATATATGATAAAAAATATAAATATAATTTTATAAAATATACAAATATTTCAAAAGTACAAGTAGAAATATTACATTTTCTTCTATTAGTCACAGAAATATGGATTAAAAACCCGATAAACTCAATTCACAATAACTAATATACAATCATTGAAGATGATCCAACTAATGCATATCTTCGATACATCTTCTTAGTACACACAGTTAAAGAGTCAAAGCAAACTCTCTTAAACATCTTCCTTTTGGATCAAAAGAAACTAAGTTACCCTCAAATTAGAGGACCGAAAAACGAAAAACTGAAGAGGAGGAATCCTTAATATCTATGTTATTCAAAACATAAAATCTTGCTACTTAAATTGCTTGCAGCTTCAAAATATAAAATCATCGGATTCATGCAGAGCGGGATGCTGCGCCTAAAGATGACTTGCCCACAAACGAACTCAACTGAATGGCAAACAACATAAGACCTAATTAATGGCATCCCAATAATCAGTACTTCAGATCATGTCATGTCATTACTATCATAACAGAGCATGTCATGGCACTCTCACCTCTTAATTGTCATCCTAATAATCAATTAATTGTCATCCCAATAATCAGTACGTCACGTCATGTAACCCAGTACGGCAAGTAACCTTATTGTCATCCTAATAATCAGTACGGCAAGTAACCCGCTTTACATTTTCGTGCAAGATTTCCCATCGGTTGCTATCATAACAAGGCATGTCATTACTATCATAACAAGGCACTCTTATTTATTTACGCCAAAAGGCGTATATCTATTGATAATGGGTAGAATTAATCACCTTTTAATCATAAATTTCAATCTTACGGTTCGCAATTTAAGATGCTGGCATATTCTTCGTCGTCCTCTCTAATCAATGGATGAGATTTTAATAAATTAACTTCTGCTCATTTATAAAGACGTCCGTTTATGTGATTACCTTTTTACATTTACTAAATCAGATTAAAAAATTACTTGCACACCACCAGATTGCCACGTTCAGTGATTAAAATATAATCTATTAAACTGGGCGAATACGTATGGCCACGTGAAAACGATTCGGTTCGGAGAAACGATTCGGTTCATAATTCGGTTCGGAGAAACGATTCGAACAAAGGAACGAGTTCCTACGCGGAGAAGGAGTTTCCTGCGCGTTTATTTTCCTGAGCGGAGAAGATTTCCTGCGCGCTTATTTTCCTGCGCGGAGAACGAGTTCCTGCCCGTTTATTTTCCTGCGCGCAGAACGAGTTCCGCGTTTATTTTCCTGCGGAAATTATTGTTACTGGAAATTGTTACCAGTTATATTATTTTTGGACGGCAATTCATTACCTAACAAGAATAATATACTTTAATTTAATTTAGCTATATTATTTTAACATAACAATCATTGATTGAAAAACAGTGATACACTTCTTCTTCATTATCAGCAAAATTATGGGTAGTGGAAATTACTAAATTATTTTGATTGTAAATAAAGAAAATTATTTACAATAAAGAATTAAGATTTGTTTTGTAAATTTAAAAAAAAAAAAAACAATTAAAATTTGTTTTGTAAATAAAATAAGCAATAAAAAAATAAGTTAGAATTTGTTTACAAATAAAATATGCCTTTCGGCGTTGATCAGCCATAATTATGTAGCTGTGCTAGTATATATGTCAGTCGAGTTCACAGTCGGAATAAATGAAAAACGATTCTGTGTTTCGAAATTTCTATGTGAAGGAGAAAAACGACACCTAACTTTAACTTTCAACACTACGCATAATGACAACATGATTTAATCGTTCGTCCTGGATATCTATGTGGATGCTTCAATAATGCAGGTGGTCATAGATTCCTCAGCATGTGGTCATAGATTCCTTAAAATGTGGAAGAGATTTGGAAGGTGGTCATAGATTCAATAATGTGGGTGGTCATAGATTCCTCAGCATGTGGTCATAGATTCCTCAAAATGTGGCAGAGATTCGGCAGGTGGTCATAGATTCCTCAACCCTACAACCCATTTTATCAACCCTACAACCCATGGCTTCACATATAATCGATACAATGAAGATAAGAGCAATACAGACTACAGACTTTGATCGAAGCAACAAAGGAAAGAGTAAGGCAGACTCTGGATTGATTTCGCCGGACAATCTTCGAGATTAACTATAGTATAAAATAGTTTACAGGTTCTTTTCCAATTTTCCACATATTTCCTAAATCCAATAATAAGGTCAGAGTTTCTATTTTCATTGGATTTAGAAATGTCAGATGATAAGGTCTATATTATCTGTATCCAATAATGTTATTGCCAAGAAGGACAACCCCAAAACAAAAGGAAAGAAATCTAGATAATTATTGTTGGCTTCCATTCCACTTTTTTGAATCTTTGGTCGTCCTCCTTTATGTTGCGTTGGTACTATTATTCTTGAATAGTCCTTACGCTTTCAACTTTCTTGAATTTTTGGTCGTCCTTCTTTATGTTTTGAATTTTTGCTCATCTTTCTTCTTTATGTTGGTTGGTATTATTATTCTTGGATAGTCATCACACTTTAAATTTTTTGAAATTTTGGTCGTCTTTTGGGTCAAGGAGGCCACCTGGGGGAGCACCCACTTAGGGTGCACAAGTCAATCTAGGCACAACACATTTTCATCTTTTGAGGATTAATTAAATATATGTAATTAAATGGCTCCCTCAGTATATTAGGTGAATCGGGACTCAAATAAAGGATTTTTACTTTTTCTTCTAAAGCTATGTGTCTCGTTTGTTTATTTTTTGAGTTTGCAGTCTACATTTTCTGCAATTTTGTTTTTGGGGTTTTTGAAGAATAACCAGTGTGCCTTCCTTCATGGTTGCCTCCTGGTGACTCTATTTGCCATGCTTCCACCTATGAGAGCAAGATGATCCCATTAGCTAGCCACTATCTCAGGGAGCAAATCGTTTCCTTCAATTTTTCCGAGTCAGAAGGGAGGGCGCACCAACTGGGGTTTGCACCCTTACTGGTTTTCTCCTTTGGTGGGATGAAGTGAGTACGCCCTCTTCTATGGATGCACTAGGCTTCTCCCACTGATCCTCGAAGGTGACTCTGAGATAGCCAAAGCCCCTTGGCCACTCTTGGATCAGCCCGGCTTGGATCTCCATTGCTTGGTCACCCAAACCAATGGTGCGCCCATGTTCAGATTTGCGCCCCTGAGGAGTTTTTGGTCAAAAACTAGATTATGGCTTGCGTGGTTACCTTCCCCTATATATCGCCTTCTTGGGCATATCAATTGCTATCAAAGCCTCAAGATGCATGGAAAAGATTTCGATCTTGAACATTGAGCTAAATTTTTTTGGGGTTTTCATGAAATAGTCCAGATTTTGCCCATCCCAGGGTTTACATTTTCATGCAAGAAGCTCAATAGATCTAATAATACCCAAGGGCGCCCATATCTCCATTGCAACAGAGAGGAGTTACACATATCTAAAACATTATAGATCTCTCCCTCTAGACTAGTTCAACTCTGTTGCTTCAATGTTTTGCGTCCTCTGTAACCAAAACAAAGTCTGACCCATTTTTTCAGCATTACAACTTAGGGACACCTTTGATTTTCAGCTGGCCTCACAATGCCTCAACGCAAACATCCTTTGGCAGTCGACTTAGATTCCAACACATCAAATCTCATCCAAGATCTTGCCTCTGTCCTCAATGAGATGCTCAGAATGCAACAACAAAACAATCCAAACCCCTTTCGGTTGGACACTAGAATCCAACTACCAAAATTTGTTGGTCAAACCAATGGAGAAATTGTGGATTCTTGGATCCATAGCCTCTCCACCTATTTCAATACATGCCTAGGCCTTACCGAGGAAATAAAGCGCCAGATTTTCGCCTTACAATTAGAAGGACTTGCAGAAACTTGGTGGGATATAGAGCAAGAGAAGACCACATTTGTGATAGATATTCGGGATTCTCCAGAATCCTCTACTTCCAAACCCATTAGAACAGGGGCTCGACTTTCCAAAGCTTTGAGAAATCGCTTNTTCTTCTGCAAGATGCACCTCTTACTTCATATTCCAGATATGGAAGAGGTACTCATATTAAAGTTTGTGGCTGGTTTATTAATTTAGTTCTGTCGAGAAGTAGAGCTGTTTGAAAATCCAACTTTAGACAAAACATTTCAGAGATATTTGGGTATAGAAAGAAAGGCCTCTCTTAGAGGTCATACTCCTTAGTCACGCCCCTACACCAACCCTTCCACCTCTCAACCATATAGCTCCCATACGACAGCCCTCTTTCCACCTCCTTGGGCCCAAAACCCCACACCCAATACAAATACAAGGACACCTTGGTGCTCATTCCACAAAACTACTTCACACAATTCATCAGATTCTCGAATCCTGCAAAATACAAAAACCAACAAAACCCTACTCAGTGAGCTCATTGTGCCCTCCCAAGTAGAATATATCGAAGAAGTTCCTCTGGACAATTCCACAGAATTAGATCCCTCACTGATTCTAATGACCCATGAATATTCAAACTCATCCACCCAAACCCTCATCACCAATAACTTCCAAATCAAAAACGCCTTGGCTTTATTGATTATGGATAATGGAAGCCAAAAGAATTTTGTGTCTCAAGACCTTGTCAACCGCCTTAATCTGGCTACTACTCCACATCCACAACCCTATCAACTCGGATGGGTCCAGAAGGATGGCCCTTGCCTCTTAGTTTCTAACCATTGTCTGGTCACTTTTTCCATAGGCCAATTCAAACATATTTTCCTCTGTGATGTCTCCCCCTTGGATTGTGCGGAGTTGTTGCTCAGTATCACATACCAAACTCAAAGAAATGCTATCTATATGGCCAAATCCCGCTAGAACAAAATTACAAAATAAGGCCACACTTATATCTTAACTGCAAAAAAACCCAAACCCCGTACTACCAAAGAACAAATCCTGCATGTACGCTTAAAACAATGTGTTTCTCTATGTCTAGTGCGCCCAATAACACCAAACAATACCACACACCCTGTTCCTGAAACAATGACTCCCCTCCTCCACAAGTTTGCAGAGGTATTTCAACCTTCAGAGTCACTCCCCCCATCTCGACACATTGACCATTCCATTCATCTCATCCCCATATCTATTTTACCTAACGCCCCTACTTACCGGTTGGCCCCCAAAAAAACAAAGGAAATGGAAATGCAACTGACCAACCTCATCATCTCTGGCCACATCCAACTTTCATCTTCTCCCTGTGCTTCTGCCACATTTGTCATCCCTAAAAGAGATACCTCAAAAATGTGCCTTGTCACTGATTACCAAGCCTTGAACAAATCCAAAATAAAAAACTGTTACCCCCTGCCCCGAAATGAGTAGCTACTCGAAACCCTCCAAGGATCTAAGTGGTTTACTAAATTGAATTTGACAACCGACTACCATCAAGTTCGAATGAACCCAGATGATGTGTGGAAAACAACATTCAAGACCAAATTTGGTCTTTTTGAGTGGAAAGTCATGCCTTTCGGCCTCACCAACGCCCCAACCACTTTCATGAGGCTCATCAATGACATCTTCAGAGAACATTTGGGTTGATTTTTGGTCATCTACTTAGATGACATTCTCATATTCAGTCAGACATGGGACACTCACATGCAACATGTCCGACAAGTTCTCCAAATTCTCCAAGAACACAAGTTGCAAGTCAAAGTGAAGGAGTCATATTTTGGTCAGACTTCAGTTGCCTATCTCAGCTTTATGTTCAACTTAGAGTGTATTCAACCAGATCAAGCCTGCATCCAAGAATTGAAGCAATGGCTTCTACATTCTTTATCTAAGGAGCTCAAAATATTTATAGGTAGCATCAATTTCTATCGTAAGTTCATTCCCCCTTTTTCACATATTGCTTTTCCTTTGCATCAACTCTCAAATACTTCTTCTACATTCATCTGGAATAAAGAAAAAACTAGTCACTTTGCTCAGCTCAAAGAGGCCCTCTGCTCATCCCCTGTATTACATCTGTCAGACCTCTTACAACCATTTGAGATTGAGTTTGATGCCTCACAATATGCTATTGGTGTCGTACTTAAACAGGGAGAACACCCCATTGCTTACCACTCTGAAACCCTGTCCGAGGCAAAGAAAAATTATAGTACTTATGACAAGGAATTTTACAGTCTGGTTTAAGTGCTCAAACAATGGAGGCATTATTTGTTGGTTAAATAAACCATTCTACATACAAACCACCACCCTTTGATTTTCATCAACTCTCAATTGAATATTCAGGAAGAAAGACACCTTAAATGGGCGTCCTACAGTCAACAATTCCTCTTAGTAATCACATATACAAAAGGAACTTCTAATAAGATGGTTGATTTTCTAAGCCGACCTCCCACTCCAGTTCTTTCCATTCTAGAAGTGCATTGTGCTACTTATGACACATGGAAATATCAATATTCTACTGACCCCAACTTTCGAGATATTTTGGAATCTTTGCAAAGTCCCACAATGATCAATCAAACCCCATTCCTAGACTACACTATTTGGGATGGGTGGCTCTATAAGTTGAATTTGCTATGTGTTCCACACTCAGAAGACTGCCTCTTGCTCATAAGGGAGGTGCATGCTTCAACCTATGGGGGCCACTTTCGTACCACAAAGAGCATCCGACATTTGCAACGCCATTTCCATTGTCCTTCCATCCAGCCTCAAGTTGAAAAAATTATCAGATCTTGTGCATTATGCTCACAATCCATGCCATCCAACTGGAAGCATGGGTTATATCAACCATTATCGCTTCCTTCTCGGCCTTGGGAGTCAATCTCAATGGGCTTCCTAAGTGGACTTCCAACAACCCAAAAGAAACATGATGGAATCTAGGTAGCGGTATGCCTCTTTAGCAAAATGGCACTTTTTATCCCAAGCACGAAGACTACTACAACAAAACAAAAAACATAACTCTACTTCGGACATGTCTGGCCCCATTTTGGCCGTCCAAGCACTATTATCTCAGATAGAGATTCTCGCTTCCTCAACACATTTTGGAAGACCATATGGACGCTATTGGTGTGCCACCTCAAGTTTTCTACTGTATTCCATCCTCAAATGGATGGCTAAACAAAGGTTGTCAACAAAGTCTTGGTTCATGCTCTTTGAAGTTGCTTTGGGCGCAACAAAAAATGGGACAATTACTTGCACATTCTACAGTATAGCTACAACAAGGAAACACATTCTTCTACATCATTTTCACCTTTTGAAGTCTTCTTGGGCTTCCAAACAGCATATCCAACCGAGCTCCCACTCACTTGGAGTCCTCAAGGTACCTTCCATCAACAATAGGAACAACTTTTAGCTCAACGATTTCTCCAACAAATTGCACAATGCCACACTACAGTAACAACAACACTCCAAGCAACCCAAGAGCATGCGAAGCAGCACCATGACAAACAAAGAACCTTCATGTCCTTTCAACTAGGGGATCAAGTATGGCTACACTTGGATAAGAAGACCTTCAAAGGTCACCATCACAAGCTTCTGCCAATAAGATATGGTCTGTATACCATACTCGACAAGATTGGAGAAAATGTGTATATCTTGGATCTGCCACCACAACTGGAAATCCACAATGTCATTAATGTAAATCACTTAAAGTTGTTTGATCTTTCCCTCTTGGAATAACCAGTCACCATCACTCATCCAGTGGACAACATTCCCAATTTCCAACTCCTATTGGTCAAAGACACTATACTAGACACTCGGACTCGCTCTACAAGACATCAGACATACACTTCACATATGGTAGCCCACCAAGGCCAATCTCCATCTTAGGAAAAGTGGATCACAACTGATGAATTGCACAACAAGTTTCCTCCTCTTCTCATGGAAGCGTCCTAGCTTCCATGAGAAGAGGAGGAAACTTGTTGTGCA
>JASDQU011102954.1:2160-26451 GCA_032191745.1 Picea mariana
ACTATAGGGTTATAAAACCTCATGATCCCAATGCCCATATGCCTCCAACCTTGTGATCTAATGATCGTTGGGTGACAACTTTCATGAAGGGTGATGACTAAGACTAGGGGCAACTTTCAATTCAAGGCTAGGAATGACCACGCCCACGTCAACTGAATGAATAAAATTAAGAAGTTACATGTGTTGTCCCATTCCATGTCAACAACAATGCATCCATTCACTAGGAACACCAAAACCCGACAAATCGATGACTCCACTAAATTATGGTTTATGGTTTACATGATGAATTGATGATGGAAGAAAGTGGGTGTGTGAGTCAAATTTGAGTCCAGAAAACCCGCATATATCATTAAGGCATGCAAATAGTCTATCCATGTCAAATTTCAATGCATGCAGAAACAGTTCGAAAAAATTTCAACGTTGGCCCCATTCGCAAGTCATTGTTGCCCATGTCTAGTCCTAGTACAATTTCCTTGTAAAATTTGCATAAGATATTTGGAGAATGATAATTTTGAAGGTGATAGGCCTATTCCTACACACCATGGCCAAATCACCTCTCATTGACAGTCTGTGTATTGATCCCTTTTAGTTTTGGGTTGTTAGTATTTTCAATTGCACACACCTTTCAATCTAGTCAAAGTTCAATTAATTTCTCTTGTTACTGTAGGGTTATAAAGCCTCATGATCCTAATGCCCATATGCCTCCAAACTTGTGATCTAATGATCGTTGGGTGACAACTTTCATGAAGGGTGATGACTAATACTAGGGGCAACTTTCAATTCAAGGCTAGGAATGACCAAGCCCACATCAAGTGAAGGAAGAAAATTAAGAAGGTACATGTGTTGTCCCATTCCATGTGAACAACAACGCATCCATTCACTGAGAACACTAAAACCTGACAAATCGATGACTCCACTAAATTAGGGTTTATGGTTTACATGATGAATTGATGATGGAAGAAAGTGGGTGTGTGAGTCAAATTTGAGTCCAAAAAACCCTCTTGTATCGTTAAGGCATGCAAATAGTCTATCCATGTCAAATTTCAATGCATTCAGAAACAATTTGAAAAAAATTCAATGTTGGCCCCATTCACAGTTTGAATTGATGATGGAAATACCTATATCGTTGGTATGATTAGTCACAGTCGCGTAGAAATCCTCTTGGTTTCAATAATAGTTCATTCTCTACTAAACATGGGTAACCACGTGAAGGTGAAAGTTCTAATTATGCGCCCCCCCCCCTCACATCACTCTCAATTTCCCCATATTACCTAATTTGAAATTCTAAAGAAGATGTATCATATAGTATATTATACAAAATAAAAACATATAAAGATCATATAAAAGATATAAACACATACCTCTTCTTTTCAACAATTAAATATCAGTCATCTTCTTCTTCATCCAGCTCAACATCTGTATCAGGATCTGGTNCATTCCTAGCAACATCATCATCAACGTCATTTTCGCTAATATAGTTATAGATATCGTCAATGAGATCATCGTCTCCTACATTTGGATGATCAACTTCTTCAAATTCTTCGTCTGACACATCGACTACATGACCCACCTACTCTTGATCTACATAATCATGATCTTCTTCCTCGTTATTATCTTCATGCTCGGCTACATGATTATACGTTACTGGTATTCCTCTTGGATCATATCTAACAATGTATGACCAACCTGCTTTACCAGGTACCTCTGAGTAAAATACTTGCTCACATTGACTTGGAAGAACATAAGGCTTTGTACCCGATTCAAATTCCCTTGTATTAACCATGGTAAATCCATTTTCATACTAAATAACAGTTCTTTCAGGATCACGTTCATGCATCCATAGCCTATACCATTTAACCTCAAACAAAACTATTTTAAAGGAATTAAAATCACAGTCAATTATATCCTCCAAATGGCCATAGTACCTATTCTCAATTTCTTCCAGATTTCTGTCACTTTTAGAGGAAATGTTGGTGACCTTAAACACTATAGTTATCCCACAATCCGAGGTTTTCATCTTATCATCCAACATTTTGATACGAAATTTACGACCATTACACCACATAGCCTTGTGATGTTTCAACTGCAACATGGAAAACAAGTAAAAAATACATTGCCAATTAATAAACCTCATATAGGACTTAGTAAATATATATTTCAAAAATTAAACAAACCAAATACATTGAAAAATTGGGAAAAAACTAGGAAAATGTGGGTAAAAAATTTAACTTGCCTGTTTATCTTTTAAACCAAAGGCTAAATAAACTTCCCTTGATGTAAGATCAGGAAATTGATCTTGATGACGATGCGTTGTTTTAATCATCTTACTCACCCCTTCCCATGATAACCTACCAAAGTATTCTTCAGTATATTCTATCCAATGCTTCATCCAATCAAGGTTGTTTGCAATGTATAAATGTAAAGCATCCCACTCTCAAGCAACTATATGACAACATAACAATTTAATATCATTAATTAGCTATTGTTAATAAAGGAATAATTTAATAAATGTGTAATATATTGAATCTACATCAACATCTAATAATTACCTTTCACAGTCCTCATTTTACCTTTCCCCAATAGGACCTCCCCTTCAAATTTGTTGATGGAGTCGAGATGCCAAATGCAAGGCACATTCATATTTTCTGCTAATTTGGGTAGATATTGACTAATATACACCATGCATTGATATGCCATATATCCCTCAACCATAGAATCCTCTAGACGTGCTCCTTGTCTAACAAAAGCCTTCAGTGACTTCAACTGCCTCTCCACCATCCACATCAACCTTATGTGTACTAGTCCACATAATTCAATCTCCTCATCTTGGTGTATGAGGTAGTGTTCTTGTGCATTGAAAAATGCTGGAGGTAGATATTGTTGCATTTGACACATTAGTCGAGGAATTTCTCTCTTCCAATACCTTATATCTTCTTTATGGATTTCTTTTGATGATAGCCACCTACAAATGCCGATGCAATAAAATAATATCAAGGCATACATAAATTTGCAGATAAAACATAATATGTTAATAAGTTTTGCTACAAATCACATAAGAAGTACATTTTCCTTATAAAACAATACTTACCTCATGTATTTTCCAAGTACATAAATAATTTGATTTATGTTCTTGTCAAAGTCATCTGGGAGAGATAAAGGTAGAACATACTGTAACAAAAAACAAATAATTATTATTTGTTTCCAAAAAATGCGTACTAATAAGGAAATATATTATAACCTAGTAATTACCTTAATGAATGTATGTCAGTCATGTGTTTTAACCCCACCAAAATCACCTTTTTTTTTTAATATATTTTGTATGTTCGACGAAAACCCCGTCGGAAACCTAATTTTTTGAATGACCTCTTTTACAATATTGCTCTGTTGCTTTGTCAATAACCAAGGAAGACTAGTATTCTGTTCATGACCATCGCCATTAGATTTAATAATAACACTTTGCAATGCGTGATTAGCTTCCTGGATGTCACAACAAATATTTCCAATTCTCTCCTTGTCAGTCCTTCCATCTAATATTTGCCATAACAATTCTGTTATGTCTTCCCAATATGCATTGTATCAAATAGATGAACTATTTGTAGGTGTTCGTAGTATGGCAATCTACTGAATTGCATCGGGTAAATTTTCATTTCTCATGGAAGCCCATTCGTGCCTTAACGACATCCATGAAACATCAACAAATTGAAATTAACACTAATTAATGGGACAAAATGAAATTAATACTAATGAAATTAACCAAAGATTATATAATATGTCATACATAGATAATTTGTGTACCTTGACGATTTCTAATATATTCCAAGTTCCATAGGTGAGGTGTCATTCTTCGTGGTTTTTTTCCATTTTCTTCTTTACCATTGAAATTTGCTTTGTTTGTAGTTCGATAACTATGGTTCTTAGGTAGAAAGTGCCTATACTCATCAAACACTTCCTTTCCTAAACTCCTTGAATGACAAGATTTTATCCTTGAACCACAAAATGGGCATGCAAATTTACCCTTTGTTTGAAGACCTACAATATATATGAATTAATGTAGCATCAAATTAGAGTTACAATTTAAAATAATGCATGACATTTTCAATAAATATATATAAAATTAAATCACAAAATAAAGTAACAATATACCACAAAAATGTGTTAACCTGGGAGCATCATGAATTGTCCATGATAGTATTCCATGGAATTGAAATCGTTTTTTCCCTATTGGTCTAGAGATTTCATACATAGTGATGCCAACCCATAACTTCAACAACTCATCGATAAGATGCTCAATATATACGTTCATATATTTAACCTGGTACCTACCTAATTGGTTCAACATACTGCATGATTAATTATACTTATCTAGATGTCGTTATATATAAAAGAAATAATTATCATGCACGAAACAAAGAAATGAAATATTTTGTCATACTTTAAAGAAAATAAAAGATAATTAAATACCTGGAACAATCATTGCCAACATTGTGTTCTCTCTCTTGATCGACATCTAAGGAGGAAGGTTATTGTTTATAACAAAAACATGCCACACTGAGTACGTAGAACGAAACTCTCCAAATGGATTGACACCATCATCTACCAACGAAAGTCTAACATTACGAGGTTCTTCTTTAAAAATTGGCCACTTTTCTTCGATGTACTTCAATGCAGAACCATCTGCAGGCATTCGAAGAACATCGTCTCGACTTCTATTCTTTTCATGGAAATCCATAAACTGTGCTATACTTTGGCACCTGAACAACCGTTGGAAACGTGGAATTATCAGAATATAATGAAGAACTTTGTGAGGCACCTTCTTTGACGCTTTATCGATTCAATATCTACTTATTTGACATTATGGGAATTCATTTTCAAATGCATATTGTCCATAATAGATGATACGATCATTAGGACATGCATCAATAGCCTGATAGTCCATTCCAATTTCTTTCATAATCATGGATATTTCTCGATATGTGCGTGGAAAAATATTTGACGTTGGTAATAGAACTTCACCTAACAATCTACAAAATTCTAAACAATAAATCAATGTAAACAATATTAATCATCAATATCTCATCCAATATACTAATTTACAAATTAGAAAACAATAGCGATATAGGAAAAAATTGAACCTTTTAAGTATTTGTGAACATGCAGGCATAAATAATTAACAAATTAAATACCTTAGTATCTGTGTGAGGCGTGCGTTTGATAAACCATTCAAAACCTTCAGGTTCACCAACAACAATATAGCATATAAAAGATTTGTTGTTGAGCCTTCATAAAGAGGTTGACATGACTTCTCAAGTAGAGGATCAACATCATGACTATCATCCTGGTTGTCCTCATCCATTGGAGCAAATGTGTCTTGGATCAATCTATGTATCTCATCTTCCTGATTAGAATCACTAACATTATCTCCATCCATATCATCATTAATAACTTGATCAACAACTTCAATATTCTGATCTTGAAGTTCATCACCCTGTAAAGGAGTATTTATGCTAGTACTTGGCAAATAACTCTCTGGAGGTCGACATTTTAGGTGCATCGTCTATATATTTAAAAACAACGTAGAAAAGTTAATGTGTATAGAAAATATAAAAATATTGAAAAAAAATATTACTAAAATTCATGATATACTGATTATTACAGAGAATGCATTAAATATTGAATCCTCTTACCAAGGGATGATATTCATAACCCCCTTTAGCGTGCCCCTTCTCCCTACAATGTCTTTGAGTTGTTGTTATTAAAAGTATTTTTTTTTGAAATCCTCTGCAATCATAGCAAGGGAAATAACGTTTTCCATCACCCCTCAACTCTAATGCCGCTCTTAACCGAGCAAGCTTCCTGACATTTTCATTCATAGTGACAAATCCTTGTCCTGACAAGTAATTTTCTTACCTACACCATACCAAACAATAAGTTGTCAAATTTTTATATTTTAGCTACTCCTTTCAATTATGATATGTTTATTTACAGTGACCTACAATCCTCACAATTATTTCTTCTAAGACATTTTGACATGTTTATTTATTTATTTATTATCAATTAACTATTAAGATCGATATGCTTCAATTTGTACTTTAGAGTAGTGTGTACTGAATCACCATGGAAAAAAATTACACACCATTTAACGAAAGTGGTCAAAATTTCTCAATCTTGAATCACTCGACACCATACACTAGCCTCTAAGTTGTTTTGTAGACAAAATGCCAATCTTTGAAATTCACCACTAAAAAAAGAATGCCAACCACTTGTCATCCACAATTGGGTTGTGTTGGTTTAAATTATGACGTGTTGATTTGCATCTACATACAATGGTCACAATTTTATGCTACTTACAATGGTCATAGTTTTATTTTCTAAGACACTTTGGCATGTTCTCATTTTTCATTGTCTGACTAGTAGATTTCATCATGTTATCGTATATTTCGTCATGATATTTTTATATTTTAGATACTCCTTATTAATAGTGTATAAACAAGTTACATCAACTACAAACTAAAGTTAATCACTACATCTAGAATTGCGTGTGATTATAAAAAAATGAGAAAAACAACATGACATATATGAAAAGTGTATGTGGATTTTATTGAGAAAGTTGAAACAAATATACTTTATTTATATTGGAAGAGTATGGTATATAATTATAAATTCATTTTTTAAAGGTTCTTAGTCATAAGACAAGAAAGTTAAAGGTGGATAACCATAAGCTAAGATGGTTGAAGGTGGTTAGTCAAAAGTGATTGTTATGTGCCTAATCACGACATAGATAACATCTTTATAATAAGGCCATATGTGTACAAATGTTTCCTTTATATAATAACGACATACATACCTAACATAAGTTTAGGGTTAGTGTTTATGTATATTTTTGTTATAAACATGAGTTTCCTCCCTATCTTATATATACCATAACTTATCAGTTATCAATATAACAATCAACTTCAAGATTTTATTCATGGAGATTTCTTCCTTCATTTAATTGAATTAGTAAGTGCTAGCCAACCATTAGGTGTGCAAGTATCCCAACCATTATTGTCAATGTTATATTATTTTCAATTTATGAAAGTGTGATCCCATTTGGGTACTAGGGATGTAACAAGTGGTATCAAAGCTTCAATCAAGCTTTGTTGGTGTTTTTTTGTTAGTTCTTAAAAATAAAAGAGAGAAGAAAATGACAATCAAATACTATCATTTCACCGATCAGGGTTGAGTTTCAAGAGCACTTCCATATCTTTATCAATGAAAAGAGAGAGACATTCTAGCTACAATTGAAGGGAAAAGGGTATGTGGATTCCATAAACCTAGAATATTATGGAATCCACATACCCTATTCCATAGAATATACTAACTAGATCCAAAAACCAAAGACATGAAATATGATACTACACATATAATATATTATCAAGGAAAAAACAAGCTACATGAAATTTGGACATTTGAACAAAAATTTACAAGTTAAATGAGTACATCAATAAAAAAAAACATACTAACCTTGCAAGCTCAAAATCCAAGCTATGTAGATCGAGAATTGGATTTGTTCAATTGGTGGGTGACAGAAAAAATAAACAGCTCAAACAAAAGCCAAGAACAGTGTCGCAACTATAGCAATTGTGTCGCAAAGTCTCTTAAAGTCAGGTATATATAGATCAAATAGTCAACTAGCCGTTAACACCGACCAATGAGATAGGCAAATGTTTCATCTCTATTGCCACAGAAGTTCATGGCAATAGAGATGAACTTTCATGGAAATAGCGATGAACTTTCGTGGCAATAGCGACGAAAATCCCGACCAAGTTAAAATAACCTATTCGTGGATATTGTGACGAACTGTCGTGGAAATATCGACGAAAATCCCCCCCTATTTAAAAAAAAGATGAAAATAATGGAAACGTGGAAATATTTCTTGGAATAATCCACCTATATGTAGTAGTGGTTGGAGGAGTATGCACCTTCTTGGGTGCCCAAATTGGAAAAATGTTTTCCAACTATATAGCCATGGAAGAATTTCTACATTTTTTGGGTACCCGAATAAAAAAGAAGATGATCTACAACTATACATTTATGGTATGATATATGCATTTTCTCGGTGCCCTAATTGAAAAAAAAGGGCTCAACATGGGTTGAAGCATGAGCTTGAGATCTTCATAAATCCCTATAGAGATTGGGGAGTTTGGAAATTGGAATTCATACAGGTAGGTGCATTTGTTGCTGATGTACAAATGCATAAGATTGTTCAGTCTAGAAATGGGAAGCACGAGGACAAACCCCATACAAAGTATCCAACTGTCGAACTGACTTTCTCCTTTGGGTGAAACCATCAGGCATTTCCAATAATATTGGAAATTTGGCATTGTTAAAATTGGTAGTGATAGAACATGGTAGTATCAGAAGCAAATGTCCATAGTGATCTTGCTACATGGTAAAATAGTAATCAGAAAGTTTTTTGTTCCCCATTTGGGGGTTTGGTTATTGTTATTGGATTAATCGGTAAATGCGGATATAAACATATCTCCCTAGATCCACTTAGAACTAGAACAAAACATAACGGAATATAAGACTTTCCCTAGGCTTTAACTATTGAGTTTACTAGTTAACAAGAGATAGACAACATACCTTTTAAATGTCATTTCCTCTTTCCATTGCTATCCTAGCTCCTTTCCAATGCTCCAAATATATTGAACCTGCAAGGGAACACAAGCCAACTAAAGTGAAAGCAACACAATATACTCAAAAAGAACCTATGTATGTAATCAAGGAATCATACAATAAAACAAGATTGGTTTTATGGAAAAGAAAAATATCACTGTATTATAATAAGTAGAAAGTGGAGGTTACAACCAAATCCTTGATGTCATAAAGTCCCCTTTCGATGGCCCTTTGCTCCAACACACACACACCTTTGCTCCAAAGCCTTTGAATGAAGAAGATCCACCATGTAGCTTGTAGAACTAAAACAAATCTCCCAAGAAGAAGTAGAAACTCTCCATACAAATCTCATCCTAATCTCCTCACCCATCTCTCTTTCACACTATATAAATAGAGATCTCTCATGCCAATTTTGTTATTGGATTAATCGGTAAATGCGGACATAAATAGATCTCCCTAGATCCACCCGGAACTAGAACAAAACATAACAGAATATAAGACTTTCCCTAGGCTCTAATTATTGAGTTTACTAGTTAACAAGAGATAGACAACATACCTTTTAAATGTCCTTTCCTCTTTCCATTTCCATCTTAGCTCCGTTCCAATTCTCCAAAGATATTGAACCTGCAAGGGAACACAAGCCAACCAAAGTGAAAACAACACAATATACTCAACAAGAACCTATGCATGTGATCAAGGAATCATACAATAAAACAAGATTAGTTTTATGGGAAAGAAACACATCACTGTATTATAATAAGTAGAAAGTGGAGATTACAACCAAATCCTTGATGTCGCAAGGTCCCCTTTCGATGGTCATTTTCTCCAACACACACACCTTTTCTCCAAAGCCTTTGAATAAAGAATATCCACCATGTAGCTTGTAGAACTAAAGAAAAGCTCCCAAGAAGAAGTATAAACTCTCCATACAAATATTGGCCTATTCAGCCTTAGCCTTTTCCATGAGAGATCCCTCTTTATATAGTGTGAAATAGAGATGGATGAGGAGATTAGGATGATCCCACCAAATCAGAAAAGTGAGTAAGATCCAAACCATTTGGAGACCACCTCATCTTTTAGAAGATCCCCTTCTAGAACATTCGTGAAGTTTGAATTTTCCTTAACTTTTGGTATCATCGCATCCTAGGTATATTTCATCTTGCAAAGACGTTGCAGTCTAGCTCTAGAGCAGGGTGCGACGACCTTCCTTAATATGATTTTTGAGAAGGGAAAGCAAATCACTTTCTTCATGGAGAAAGACTCTTTTATATTTTTTGGGAACATGAACACATGTTGTCAATGGATCACTGGGGTGACCAAAATAATGTGTAACATTTATAGTTAGGATACAATGGTGAAGATCTTCTGGTTTTGTGATGTCTTGTGTTTGGCAGAATTTTGTTCATATCTCATGGCCCCGGTTATTTTCTCATGGGAACATATACCAGATGTAAGAGAAAACCAATGCCACGTGTGTTTTTTTTAATATCAAATTGTTTGATGCATAGGTCGATACGTACTGCTCTATGGACCCTTGTGGGATCTCACTTGGCTCCTTTTGTGTTCATGTGTTTCCTTGTGCCTCGACTTCCAATACATTTGGTGTTTACTTGGCTCTTGGTTGTATGCTTCGTTCTGGAAAATTATTGATACATTCAGGATCTTGGCAGTTTTTCTATGATCTTAAAGAATATACAGGACCTTCTTTGCCTTTTAATATAAGCGCTCTGACACAAATGTAGTATGTGGCTCATTTATAACTTTTTCTTGATTGATGAACTTAGCAAAATTCATCTCCAGGAATATTTTTAAATAAAAGGATATATACTATGTGAAGTCCAATGGAACTATCATATCAACCACAGAAAATTAAAATTAAAATTCGTCTTAAAATTTAAATTCGTGGTAGTTATACTTACAGAGAAGTTGACAGTACAATAATTTTACTTAAACATCCCAAAATTGATTTTCTTTTGGCTTTTCGATGCTTCCCTTATGCAAACACATCCTGGAAACTATAAGCATGGCTCACTTTATCTATTCCTTAATTGAAGAGCCTATTCACCTGTTTAATGAACTTCATAGTTACTGTTAAGACCATCAATGGGGATTTATTACACCAATTCCCGCTTCTCAAAAT
Source organism: Picea mariana (assembly GCA_032191745.1). Taxonomy (NCBI): domain Eukaryota; kingdom Viridiplantae; phylum Streptophyta; class Pinopsida; order Pinales; family Pinaceae; genus Picea; species Picea mariana. Next base: position 12,959 of record JASDQU011102954.1, read on the forward strand.
TTCCATCCCCTTTCTTTTTTCCTTCTGCTTCCTCTTTCTAGTTACTTAGTCATTTTTCGGAAAATGTCTAAGTGTGCGGGTTGGTGGATTCACGTCTTTAGATTTCCATTGATACTTTTATATCACGAGTCTGACCGACCACTTCCCCATTTCATATTCAACAAAATTTTTGGATCACGGGTTCTTGGGTAGGCAGGCTCAACATTGTGTTTCCATTGTTCCGTCGCCTACAAACATCACCCAGACTTCCCCGATCTACAAATTGGCAACCAAATTCCCCTTTATTTTTCTCGTTTACTTTTTTATGAATGTGTCATTTTTTTGAATGTCTCATGCTTTTATATACAACACCCGAAGTTCCGCAATATACAAATTGATCGTTGAAGTTCGTCATTGTCCCATGTTTCGTATTACACATTTTGCAATCAAAAGTTGGGATACATACAATTTGACCATCGGGCCCTCACATCTCCTGAGTAGAACTTGTGGCCCTGTTTTCAAGCCTGTCAATATTACATGTTCTGAGTATGTCACGTGCTTTTATATCACGGTTTCTACCAATCGCTTACCCATTGCATTCTTGGCCACTATTTCCATCGTCGGTTCCTGGCCAGGCTTGCTCAACATTGCGCTTCCATTGTTTCGTTACCTACAAACAACACTCAAAATTCCGCAATATACAAATTGACCGCCGAAATTCGTCATTGTGCCATGTTCCATGTTACACATTTTGCAGTCAAAAGTTCAGAGACATACAATTTTACCATCGGATCCTCACGTCTTCTGAATATAACTTGTGACCCTATTTTGAAGACCAACCGACCGCTTTCCGTACTTGGCCATTTCTTGGAATCTCTTTTGCGGGTTGGCAGGTCGACAAAATGTGCAATGCTTAATCGCTCTTCTCCATCACCACCACCTTCACACTTATTTCTAGATATGCAATTATAAGCTTTAATGCTAATAGTTCATCGTGTAGGAACTGTTAAGATTGTCATTAATGTCAGAAAGGCTGGAGAAGATTTGTCATTAATACGAATTAAACCAATATTTGTGGAGGGTTTTTTTATCCTTTCCAAGTTTTCATTTCAAGCATCATGCAATCTCTTTCACGCGTCGTCCGGTTGGTGCCTTCACAAAATCTCTGATCCTTAATTGCTCTTCGTCGTCACCGCCACCTTTGCACGTTTTTCTAAATATGAAATTAGTAAGCTTTAATGGTAACAACTCATTAAACACGAATTGTGGAGATTTCCATTGATCAGCAAAAGGATCGAGGAGATATTCCATTGATACACACTAAACCAAGATTTGTGGAGGGTTATATTATCCCTTCCGAATGTTCATTTCAAACATCATCTGGAGAAAACGAAAATTCTTGTTAACTTATGGTAGCAGTTCAAAAGCAGTTATGTATAGATACAGTAAACACCTTCGAGCATGATGACCAGAAGTTCCAATGCTTCAGAGAATATTCTTACTACTCATCTCCCTTCGCCCAGGAGCAAAAAAGGATATGGTCCCTTGGTCCAGCGAGAGAGATATTTCAAGCCAAAGAATTCCAAGGCAACACTGGCTATTCAGACAACCCTCCTGCCTACGTTGATGGCTGGTGTAGAGGTTGATGCGGTCGATTTCAAGCCAGAAGAAGATGATTTGATGGACGATGATACGACAATGGAATATGGCAATGCAGACGTTGTTCCCACTCCCGCGCCCAAATTGAAATCAAACATAACGGGGGCACTTCCTAGATCGGTGATGGCGGCCCTAACAAGACCAAAAGAAAGGGTTTCAGAAAAGAAACCAACGCTGAACGCAATAGTTGCTTTGCAGCTCAAGAGTAGGAATTCCAGAGGTCCAAATTAGTTTGTTCTAGGCAGAAGTCTTTCATTGTAAGGAAATAGTTTCTTGATGCTCCTAGAAATATATTTCAATCCAAATAATTATTCAATTGCGGGACCACTCTCTTGTTCTCTAGATATACAATTAACATCTTAAGCGATGAGGACCAAAACTCCCACTGGTGCAATGCATATTCCTACTACTCATCTCCTTCCACCCAGAATGGACTAATTTGGGCCTCTGGATTTACTCGTGCAACCTGTGTCCCTAAGGTATTTGCCTGTAATGAGGGGGTCTCTTGGTCCCCTCCCACCCAGAACGAATTAATTTGACCTCTCAAATTGCTCGTGCAGGTTGTGTCTCTGAAGTCTTCAACTCTGAGGAGGTGGTCTCTTGGTGTGTCCTGACTTTTAGTTTCGTGCTCTTCTGCTTTCCCTACAACATTTTTCGTCTTCTTCCTCACAGGAAGCTTGTGAGAACTATCAATTTTACCATGAGGATGGGTTCTTATGTCCTCCCGGGTTTAAAAATTTATGGGTTTCTTTCTTGCTGGGGTGCTTTGTTGGAGTGATATTGCGGGTTTTCATGCTCTTCACAGTGGTAACCGCAGATTGGAAACTCTTCTCGTCGGGCCTTTTCCTTGTTATTTGTAAAATTCAATGGTGCCTTGTAATCTCTCCAAGTTTCCAGCGTCAGGAGCACGAGTGTTGTTCACCTGCTTCAAGCCAAGAAATTATTCCACTGCGGAACCACTGTCTTGTTTCTTTGTCGCCTCAAGTCTTCCGTAAGATATTGAGATTGCGATAACGAACATTGACCTTCCGAGGAGAAGACTGCAAGTACTTCCTAAAACAAACATGGTAATGAGTTTTGTATGCATGTTGAAGAGCATCTCGATGGCTCTTGCATGTTGTCCCACTAGAGGAACAACACATAATTGTATGCACGTTTCTTTTTTTTTTGTAGATCTTGTACCTGTATTTATGACAAATATGTTCAATGTTTTGGTGCAAATAACTCAATCCAATTTCTATGGATAGATATACACTGCCCAATCATTTTTTTTTTATGGATTTACTATTAATTTTTTTTTTTTGGAATCTTGGTTGTTGATTCTTTGCTGAATTTAATACCTCTTCTCATTAGCATGGTTCAATAGTCTCGTAGTTCTTGAATATTCTATTGGCACAAGTAATTTGATCTAATATGGAGCATTTAACAATGATATCGCAATGCATTGTGTCGATTCCATTAGGCTTCTATGGAAACAAAAATGAATTTCAGATAGTTTCAAACCAACATTCAATTCTATTTGTAATGCAGATAGAACATAGCAATACTAATTCACGATGCGACAGTCGGGACCCCACCCTAGAAATTTTGTTTTCATCTCAGCCTTGCTAAGCAAACAATTTCTTATTTCCCTTTCGCTTCCTTGATTCCTTTACTCCAAAAGAGAACATTTTATTAGTTGTCCAACCCCTGGCCTCTATTTGAACACTTTTTACTTTATTAATGAAATTACCAAATTTCTTTTTCGCGAATAAAAACAAAAATAAAAACTAATCTATGGTGATTATAGTCAAATGGGACCATGAAATCAACTACAATATTAAAATTCAAGATTGTCATTGTTGTTTGTAGACATGCAATTATTAAGTTTTAATGCTAACAACCCATCATGCAAGAAGTTTAATACTTAAGTTAATATGTCAAAGTCATGGAAGAATGTATCAAGAACACAATTACTCCCACAAGTTGCAATAAAAACAAATCTTCAACAAAGCATTTGCTCACACCCTTTGTAATGGTACAAGCACAATAGAAAATGAGTAAGTGGATAAAATATTGGACTAGAAAATGATGGTTTTGCAACAATGGGGCATGTTTGAGACCAATTCCTGCTTACGAAAATTTCCCTCCGCTTTTCTATTTTCCCACTCTTTTATCCCCTTCTTTTCCCTCTTCTATACTTAACCAAATTCCCCTTTCTTTTTCTCTTGTAGTTTCTCTTTTTGGTTACTTAGTCGTTTTTCTGAAAATGTCTTGCTGCGCAGGTTGGCAGATTCACGGGTTCATATTTTTATTCATGATTTTATATCAGGATTTTGACCGAGCGCTTCCCCTTTCCATACCTAGCCACTTTTTCAATCGCGGGTTCCCGCCCAGGTGGTCTCTAAATTGCACTTCCTTTGTTCTATGACCTGCAAACAACACTCTAGATTTTGCGATATACAAATTTACTTCTGGACTCCCACATCATCCCCTCTTTCGTGTTACACATTTTTCACTCAAATGTTCCGATACATACAATTTGACCGTCGGGGCCTCACGTCTTCTCGGGAACCCTTGTCACCCTATTTTGAAGCCCATCTGACCTCTTTCCACATTTGCCCATTTCTTGGAATCTCTTTCGTGGATCGTCGGGTTGGCGGGTTCAGGAAATTTCCAATTCCTAGTCATTGTTTCCTATGCCCGCCACCTTCAAACTTCTTTCCAAGTATATGCAATAAGTATACAACTTCTCCAGAAAAATACAAAAACGATCTTGCCAGGAAATGGGATATCTATTATAGATTTGAATATATTACTCCTTCTTTTCCCTCTTTTATACTTAACCAAATTCTCGTTTGTTTTCCCCCTCTACTTTCTCTTTCTGGTTACTTAGTCATTTTTATAAAAATGTCTAACTGTGTGGGTTGGCAGACTCACGGGTTCAGATTTTCACTTGTGATTTTATATCGCAACTCCGACCAACCCCTTCCCATTCTATACCTAGCCACTTTTTAGATTGTGGATTCTTGAGCAGGCAAACTCTAGATTTCACTTCCATTATTCTGTGATCTGCAAACAACACCCGGACTTCCACGATATACAAATTTACTACCGGACTCCCACATCATACCCTCTTCCATGATACACAATTTGCACTCAAAATTTTTGAGACCTACAATTTGATCTTCGGGTCATCACGTCTCCTAGGGAACTATTGTCACCCCATTTTGAAGATCATGTGTCCACTTTCCATACTTGACCATTTCTTGGAATCTCTTCCGCGGATCGTCGGGTTGGCAGGTTCACGAAATCTCCAATTCCTAATCATTGTTTCATGTGCCCGCCACCTTCACACTTCTTTCCAAGTATGCAATAACTGAGGTTTAATGCTAACAACTCACCATGCCTCCAGGAGAGTCATACTAACTGTCCTTACAAAACTTGTCCAAAAACATGTAGAAAATATCCTTCCAGGTAATGGGATATATATTACAAATATCAATATATAAGCGAAACGAGTCCCACCAACCGTTTCCCTATTCCATACTTACTGACTTTTTTGCTTGCGGGTTCCTAGACAGGCGGGCTGCACTTCCATTATTCCTTGACCTGCAAACAACACCCCGACTTCCGCGATATACAAATTGACTTCTAGACTCCCACATCATCCCCTCTTCCATGTTACACATTTTGCACTCAAAAGTTATGATACATACAATTTGACCGTTGGGGCCTCACGTATCCTCGGAAACCCTTGTCACCCTATTTTGAAGCTTGTCCGACCGCTTTCCACAGTTGGCCATTTCTTGGAATCTCTTTCGCGGATTGTCGGGTTGGCGGGTTCAGAAAATTTCCAATTCTTAGTCATTGTTTCTTGTGCCCGCCACCTTCACACTTCTTTCCAAGTATATGCAATAAGTATACAACTTCACCAGAAACATGCAGAAAATATCTTGCTAGGAAATGGGATATCTATTACAGATTTGAATATACTAGCCCTTCTTTTCCCTCTTCTATACTTAACGAAATTCTCGTTTATCTTTCCCCTCTACTTTCTCTTTCTCTTTACTTAGTCGTTTTTCTGAAAATGTCTAGCTGCTCGGGTTGGCGAACTCACGGGTTCACATTTGCACTCGTGCTTTTATATCGCGACTCCGACCGACCGCTTCCCCATTCCATACCTAGCCACTTTTTCGATCACAGATTCCGAGGCAGACGAGCTCTATATTGCACTTCCATTGTTCTGTGACCTGCAAACAACACCCTGACTTCCGCGATATACAAATTCACTGCCAGACTCCCACATCAAACCCTCTTCCGTGTTACACAGTTTTCACTCAAAAATTTCGAGACCTACAATTTGACCGTCGGGTCCTCACGTCTCTTGTGGAACTATTGTCACACCATTTTGAAGCTCATTCATTCGCTTTCCATACTTGGCCATTTTTTCAAATCTCTTTCGCGGATCGTCGTGTTGGCGGGTTCACAAAATATCCAATTCCTAATCGATGTTTCATGTGCCCACCACCTTCGCACTTATTTCCAAGTATGCAATAATTGAGGTTTAATGGTAACAACTCACCATGCCTCGAGGAGACCGTCATAATAACTTTCCCTACACAACTTGTCCAGAAACATGCAGAAAATATCCTGCCAGGTAATGGGATATCTATTACAAATATCAATATATTAGCGAAAACGAATTCCACCGACCATTTCCCTATTCCATACTTACCGAATTTTTCTCTTGCGGGTTCAATATTTCCCTTGCATTTTTCCACGACCTGCAAACAACACTCGTAATTCTGCGATATACATGCAGAAAAAATCTTGCTAGGTAATGGGATATCTATTACAAATTTCAATATATTAGTGAAAACAAGTCCGACCGACCGTTTCCCTATTCCATACTTAGCCACTTTTTTGATTGTGGGTTCCTGAACAAGCAGGCTCAAGATTGCCCTTCCTTTGTTCCGCGACCTGCAAACATCACCCAGAATTCCACAAATATACAAATCGGTCGCTAGATTGCCCCATCATGCCCTCTTCCCTTTTATGCCTTTTGCAATCAAAATTTCTGAGACATACAATTTGGTCGTCGGGCCCTCACCTCTCCTGAGAATCCCTTGTAATCCTATTTTGAAACTCATTCGACTGCTTTTCACTCTTGGCCATTCCTTACTTTCTCTTCCCCATCCCCGTCACCTTCACACTTGTTTATAATAAAAAATTGTTTATAAACACACACACACACACATATTATAAAGACATATAATTTGACCGTCGATCACTCACCTCTCCTCCGTATCCCTTGCAACCCTACTTTCAAGTCCGTCCGACCGCTTTTCATACTTATATATAAGAGTTTTATTTATAATAAAAAAGATTGTTTATAAAAACATTATATATATATATATAAGGTCTTATTTCTAAGTATGCAATTAGTAAGCTTTAATGTTAAACGAAGATTTGAGGAGATCTCCCATTAATACGCATTAAACCAAGATTTCCAGAGGGTTATATTATCCCTTCCGAGTGTTAATTTAAAACATCATGGAATGTCATTTGTGCATCGTCGGGTTGGGCCGTTCACCAAATCTTCGATCCTTAATTCCGAAAATGAGTCTGACTGACCGTTTCCCTATTCCATACTTAGCCACTTTCCCACAATTCCGCAAATATACAAACCAGTCGTTGAACTTCCCCATCATGCCCTCTTCCATTTTACTCGTTTTGCAGTAAAAAATTCTGAGACATACAATTTGACCGTCAGACACTCACCTCTCATGAGTATCGCTTGTAACCCTATTTTGAAGCTCGTCCGACCGCTTTTCATACTTGGTCATTCCTTACTTGCTCTTCCCCATGTCTGTCACCTTCACACTTGTTTATAATAAAAAATTGTTTATAAACACACACACACACACACACACACACATATAAGGTCTTATTTCTGATTATGCAATTAGTAAGCTTTAATGCTAACAACTCATCATGCAGGAACTGTATAGATTGTCATTGATGAGTGAAAGGCTCGAGGAGATCTCCTATTAATACGCATTAAACCAAGATTTGCAGAGGGTTATATTATCCCTTCCAAGTGTTAATTTCAAACATCATGGAATGTCGTTTGTGTGTCGTCGGGTTGACATGTTCACAAAACCTCCAATCCTTAATCTCTCTTCATCATACTCGCCACCTTTGCACTTCTAAGTATGCAATAAGTAAGCTTTACAGCTAACATATCATCATGCAACACCCATAGAGATTGTCATTAATGAGCGAAAGGCTCAAGGAGATTTTCCATTCACACGCATTGAACCAACATTTGCGGAGGGTTATATTATCCCCTCCAACTGTTCATTTCAAGCATCGTCTGGAGAAAACGGACATTCTCATAAACTTATGGCACCAGTTCAACAACAGTTCTATGGAGATACAGTGAACATCTTCGGACGCGAGGACTAGAACTTCCAGTGGTCCAGGGCATATTCTTACTATGCATCCCCTTCCGCACACAAAGAAATAATTTGTACCTATGGGATTGTTCGTGCAGGCCGTGTCCCTGAAGTTTTTGACTGTAAGGAGATGGTCTCTTGGTGCGCCGATAAATATATTTCAGGCCAAATAATTATTCCACTGCGGGACCAATCTTTTGTTTCTTTTTCACCTTAGGTCTTCCACCAGATGTTAAGATTGTCGGAGCCAACATTGATGTTCAGAGGAGAAGACTCCAATCAGTTCCTAATAAAGCATAATAACAGGTTGGACCTCTTGCCTGAGTTCCTGGAAGACTTGATGGTAGTCATTAAAGATATAACAATCTTCCAGGTTAGTTCATTTAAAAATCTATTACGAGAAATTGCCTGGTTGTTTACAAGAATAACGGGACAAGAATCCACAACAACTATTTCCTGTATGGTTCTTTATATTTTGTATTTCACAATCAATGAACAAGCCATTGTTTATTGGGGGAAGCTAATTTCCCATGAAATTTGTTCCCAATTGTCAAGCTTCAAAAAGGAGAAATTTTTTTATGTCATCCTACTTGGTTTTCATGATAGTACATTGTTGTCAGTTTCCAACACTGTCTTTGTCCAAGAAGGTAAATTGGGAATTTGAACCAGTAACCTTCTGGTACCAGGCCTTGTGGAAGCACAAGGCCTCCCACTATTTTTATGAGGTTTTTAATGACTTTGTCTCTGTTTTCAAAGTTTTATTATTAGGAGAAGATGTTCCTCGCATATCTGACTCGGCAACCAAGTTTTTGGACAGGAAGGGGGCACTTGAAAAAATGGAGAATTGCAGTGTGATAAGAATTTTTGGCTCCAAGGAAAAACCTACTCTCCTTCCATGTCACATTACGGACATAATGTTTGTTACATAAACAACAAGGCAATACAAATATTGGTTGCATCTATTCCATGAGAAGATAAAAAAAAGTTCATTCCTCTGCCTTGGAAAGTTGGGGACTTTATGTTGAGGAATGTCAACAAAATTGACGAATTCGTAGCCCATTTCAACAACTTGAACCTAAGATATGTTGAAAGGCTAAGAGGATTCGACCCTAATGGAAGTTTTTTAGAACATTTACTTGCAGTTGGCCTCGACAATTCTTTTTTCCAGAGACACCTGAGAAAAAACAGAGACACTGATGACACCACTCCTGCTTTTGATGTCGACGACCTAGACACATTGCAAAGCACCACTGAATTGTACAAGCAACAGGCAAAAGGCCCCGGTGAGAAGAGTGTTCAATCGCCAGATAGAAATCCCAAAAGTATGACATTATGGAGCATCCCTCCAATTGCCCACCATAGTAAGAAAGCAACCCAGAATTATTCAAACAGAGGAGGAGATAACAACCCTCCCCGCCCTAAAATTGATAGTTCTCACAAGCTTCCCGTGGAGAAGAAGAGAAAAAAAATTGTAGGGCAGGCGAAAGAGCCTGAAATTGAGAGTGAGAACATGGAACTTGATACTGATCTGGATAATGTATTCCGCAACCTTGATCAGCCCAGAGACACAATCCAGCATAATTGCCCAATGGACATAGTTGATACCGATTTTTTTTGCAAAGATGAATCCTTCGTATTCCAGAGCGTTGTTTTTTACAGCGAGTCTAAAAATTTAATTATTGAAAAGAGAGATGTAAAAAGTAAGAAATGGAAATCTCGTTCAGAGGTTAACCTTGCGAACATGCGGTCGTCCCAAATCTCTCAAATTCACAGATCAACTGGAGATGCTCTTGATGATTCCATTGGAGGCATTGAGGCCGATAATTCTAGACTGAAGGACCGCACCAAGGAATTGGAGGAAGCTTTGATTCCCATGCCATTGATTGCCAGTCCTTTAGCAATAGCCATGCCTGCCACCCCTACAGCCAAGTTAAAATGATCCTCCAGCCTCCTCACATCGTGTAGAGGATATGTGGAGAATAATATCAAGAAAATAATGGAACTAATTACTGAGGCCTGGGAAACATCACAAAGTATGGCTTCCCTTGGAACGAGGGCACATGCTTTGCTCGAACATTTGCAGGTGGATTTAAAAAATGAAGAACGTTTCTATTTAGACACGATCATCCCTTTTGGCACCCATGTCAACAACATGTCAGAAATGAGAAGAAGACAAGAAGATCTCCCCTCCAAAAACTGGACCACTCAATTAAATGCATACTGGAAAGAGAAAGTGAAGAACCTGCATCTCATTGTCCAATCATGTGAACAAGCCATATCAAAGAGAGAAAAATTATTCACAAAGCTGACCGAAATAGACTTAGCTGGAAGGACCAATGAGGTCCAAGACCCCAACTTAATCATCAACTCCTTTCCCTTAACCAAGCAAGCCTTGGATAAACAAGTTGATATTTTTAAGGGTTTGTCTTTAGAAAAGTTTTACAGCATCCTTGAATATGGTGAAGATGACGTGGACAACTGGCTAGTCAACTATTCGATACAAAATGAAGAAATTGATCAGGATTCCCGTAATCTTTCTATCGATCTAAGGGAATTAGAAAATGAACTTTTCAACATAAAAATATGGAATGAGATCAACGTGGCCCTCTTGAGAAGCTACATTGAAGAATGGGTCCAAAGGGAAATGAAGCAGGTCGCCGACGAAAGGAAAAAAGTAGTTGGCATGATTTCAGTAGTCGTCGATGACAACAATAAAAAGACATCAACAAGAAAATAGCAAAATGGGTGATATGTACCATCACTGTAAGTCTATACTGATCACATTTTGCTTTGTTTATCAATCCAGTTATTCCACCTTTTTAAATAGAAATGTCTAGCCAAAGACTGATACCTTCCAATTTCTTTTTTTCAGGTATTATTCTCTACTGTCACCCACTTCTTCTTTCCACAGTCCTATTTCTTGTACATATTTTTTTTATGGTTCGTGGGAGCCCCAATCCCAGTTTTTATGACAAACACATTTAAATTTCCAGGAATATGTAACAAACAATATTATTTGTTGATATGTTTCAAATTAAACTGTCTTTATCTCCTTTTATATTTATGTGCTCATAATTTTTTATCTTCAACTATGTTGAATGTCAAGAAATTGTGTTTATTTAATTTGAATGTAACTTTGTATGTCTTCTATGTTTTATCTTTTTCTCATGGATATATTTTTCTCCTGCTATGCATATAGCTTTTTTTTGTCCTGGCACATATAGAGACACACAAGCCAGATGGTCTATGGAAATTGTACTTAACTTTAACCAGTTGAAAGTATACATTTAAGAGATAAAACATTGAAGAGATGAAACATGCAAGGTAGGAATGGAAATTCGAACATAGCAAGTCACACTACTGGAAATAACGAAAATTTTGAACATAGCAAGATGGATTATATATGAAAATTAAGATTTATGTGGTGGGATTTTTGTTCAGAATTGTTCGAAAGAACCACAATATTCATTATTATATGTCGACGTTTCGGATCCACAACAAGATCAATCTTCAGGACATAAAAGCCTGAGGAAAAAACCAAGAGAGGAGCTCTAATAAATACTAAAGTGAAGTGGAGGAACCTAAAGTCGGCTAAATGAGAACCTAGGGTTTACTAAAAAGTGGAGTGGAGGAGGCCTAAAGTAGGCTAGGCGAAGCCCTAGGGTTTGCTAAAAAAATTTAAAAATAAAGTTCTATCTATAATAAAATAATTATTAATTAATATTTAAGTGTTGAGTTATGAGGAATTTGTTAATTAATTCTATCACCCACTTGTATTAGATCAGATCAGGGTGACCGTGGGAAGTCACCGACCGCACAACAACATCAGGTAACTGTTAGTGCTTAATAATAAATAAATTTGATTACAATATCTAAAATTTTTTGATGTTAAAATTATTTTAATTTCATTTATTGTTTGATGTTTTTAGTCCAGTACAGTCGATTTGGATGATGATGATCTTGAGGATGAAATATTTTATTCCAGTGACCCAATAGCAACTGTTGTGAAGGCCTTGAAGAAGGCAAACATAGAATATCTAGCTTTGTTTCGCAAAACACCCCTGAGACAAGAGGACATGTCAAGAATCGTAGAGCTACAAAATCTAATAACTAATTTTGAGGTAAGTAGCATCTTCACATATTTTTATCAGCTATGACAATTTCATATTTGATAACAAATGATCATAGCAGAACTAGTCCACATACCATGCTCAATAAAATACTACTACGTCCCCAAAAGAAACCAGAAAGTCATCAGTGCCAACAAGCAGGCTGAAAATGAAAAACAAAACAGAGGTAAAAACCTCAACAAACAACACATAAGAAACTGAACCAGAAACCACATGCCCTCATAGGACCTCAAAGTGTTTATCCAACACCGCATGCCCCCAAAGGACCTCAAAGTGTTAAACAGTACACCGCATAGCCAAAGCGGAAGAGGCCAAGAGTGTCCAATAAACCAAGGAGACGAACAAAAACCCCCAATGCAACAAACCCGGAAAGCCTCCACCAATGCTCCAAAGATTAAGACCGCAACACATCTCAAGATTCACCCTGAAAATAGGAGGCAACCACCGCAAGCCTACTGGGAAAAATGCCCCTCCGCACCACACCCGAACCCACTCTGACACTGCACCCGTGAGACTAACTTGTACACTCAACCATTTAAATCTATAATTTTCTAAATTTCTATAATTGTAGACAAAACTTATAATCACTCAAATCTAAGATCTAACAAATAATTTTGAGCAAATATCCCCAAAAAAATCACCATTTCTTCCCAATTTCCAACCTCAAATTCCAAACCTGCATTGGGAAGCACGGGCAGTGCAAAGTAGGACCCTGCCTGCGCATGAGCCGGTACGCACGTGAAGCACGAGACTGACACTGTACGTCATTTAATTAATTACAAGTTAGTAATAAAATAATCTTCGAAGTCTTGGAAGCCGAGGAGACAAAGGATGGAATCTTCTGGCGCTGTAAGATTACTGAGTCTCGGAAGCTTCCCCAGCAAGTACAGCCAGTGCGTGGCAGTAAATTGTAGACAGTCGTTATGTGTTTGTTTATTTCCTTGCATTCAAGTCATTGTATCCATCAATATTATTGTTATTGAATTTTGCAGAGCATGGCATTAAAATTTAGGTCATCTCCTTTGCAGAAGAGGCGCAGGAAGTCAGACAAAATCGATAATATTGAATAACGCCCATGTTTGCAAGTCTAACTTGAATTAATTATTCTCCATGCATAAATGCTGTTCACAGTGAACTCTGACAACTGGGAATCAGTCTGGGATTTCATATTGCATAACAACTGTGTCTACAGAAAAGCCCAGGTCAACTTGGACTCAGGATTCGAAACTGACAGCTCTTCCACAGGTTTTCTTAATAGACAAATCCTTTAACAATCCAAAGCTCA